>JAMKCH010019866.1:0-22195 GCA_023653785.1 Ophioderma brevispina
ACCAGCTGCTGACACTGCGACTCTTAAATATGCCACTGATCTGAAAGGTGTTAGATTACCCATCTAGCCCTCTCAGATCAGGTCTGATAGAACAACCGAAGCAATATTATGTTTGTGAGTTACTGCTCTGCTTTTAAAACAACATCTACCAAGGAGCATTGCCAGGTTCATAACAAGGGTGGCAGTGATGTCCAGCCATCAATTTGATACTCTTTTTCTTGCAGTTTTCAACAGCAACTGTAAACATCAAATTATTTTAACAAAGGTGCTTGTTCCGCTTTATGCGTCTGTATTCTCTACTTGATAGAGAGCCTGGCACTTGCACATTAAGCCCACCAAGTACTGTGGGGAAACAAACTTGCGGGTTGATGGTAGACGCAATAATGTGCTAATATTGAGGTTAGCCATTAAAAAAAAAAAAAACAAAAAAAAAAAATGGTTGGAGTTTTTGGTTATAATCTTGGGAATGAAATGGATTTGAGGGCTTCAATTTCAGGACAACAATGGAGAACAAGAGCACCAATGGTCCTGCTGTAGCTCAGCAGGGTATTAATATGGGCAACCACCATGTGGGCACAACATGTTTTGTGTAGATATTAATCTGGAAAAGTCCCCCACATGGCATAAGTAAGAGACATGGAGTAGCACCCCCAGTTTTAATTGTAGATCTTTAGTCCCTCTCTTTAATTTGTGACAAATCCAGGGGTCACACATTTTCCCAATGGGGGACACTTAATCGTGAAAAGGCCCACATGAGCGCTAAGTAAGTGACGTTAGGAGTAGCACCCCCGGTTTACATTTTAGAGTATTCTTGATTTCTGATTTTACATTGTGGAGATATTAATCTTGAAAAGAAAAGTCCCCCACATGAGCACAAAAAGACGTTTAGGGTAGAACACAGCGTTTACATTTAGTATGTTTTATTTCCTCTACGTCTTGTAACCACCCCGGGGGAGTGTGTCACACCATTTACATTGTGGCGATATTAATTGTGAAAAGGGTCCACAAATGAGCATAAGTAAGAGAAGTTAGGAGAAGCACCCCTGGTTTGGCATTAGTAGACAAATATGACTGCTCATGAGGGAGATGTGAGAAAGATTTCCCCCAGATGATCTTGAGCCCAAGGGCCTACTATTTACTAGTAGGCCCGCAGTCTAAAGATCATCAAGGAATGCCCCATTTAATCGGCCCACATGACCTTTTCACCCAATTCGGTGACACCCTATATGGCCCAGTGGGTCGTGGTTTTCTTTGACCACATTGGGTGATTATATCAATTGATTTGTGGCACAAGAAAGAATTTAAATAGATTTCAAAGATGCCCCTTTATGGCTCATGTGCCCTTTGACCCAAATTGTGAACACCCCAGGACCTTGGGTCAACATTTCTTTCTTCTGACCAAGTCTAGTGAGTAGAGCAATTGATTTTGTGGCAAAGAGGAATTTATAGATTTTTAATCGATGCCGCCCCTTGAAATTGGGGCCCTGTGACCTTTGCCACAAATCTTTGAACAACCCATATGGATCTTGGGTCCGCGGTTCTTCTAACCAAGTCTAATGATTATAAAAATTGATTTGTGGTACACAAAGCAGAACTTTAATAGATTTTCAAAGAATGCCCCTTTAATTGGCCCACATGACCTTTGACCCAAATCGTTTAACACCCCATATTGACCTTGGTTCAGCGGTTCATCTAACCCCAAGTCTAGTGATTAGAACAATTGAATTGTGGCACAAGAAGGAATTTAATAGATTTCAAGAAATGCCCCTTTAATCGGGGGAGATTCTGGCCCCTTGGACTTCCTTTTACCCATCTGTGAACACCCCACATGGCCTTGGTTCAGCAGTTCTTCTGACCAGTCTAGTGATTATAGCATTAGATTTGTGTCACAGAAGTGATGAATATAGATTTTCAAAGAATGCCCTTTACTTGGCTCTGTGACCTTTGAGACCCAAATCTGTGAACCCCCATATGGACCTCGGGTCATCGGTTCTTCGAACCAAGTCTAGTGATTCTAAATTGAATTGTGACACAAGGAATTTATAGATTTTCAAAGAATGCCCCTTTAAATTCTCCCACGGTACCTTTGACCCAAATCTGTGACCCCCACATGGGCCTTGGTTCGCAGTTCTCGACCAAGTCTAGTGTTATAGCATTGAATTTTGTGGCACAAGATGAATTTATAGCTTTTCAAAGAATGCCCCTTTAATTGGCTTCATGTGACCTTTGACCCAAATCTGTGAACACCCCATATGGACCTTGGGTCACAGCTGGTGCTTCTAACCAGTCTAGTGATTAAACACTTGATTTTGGCACAAGAAGCATTTATAGATTTTCAAGAATGCCCCTTTATATTAATCGGCCCCAACTGACTTTGACCCCATCTTTGAACACCCCCCCACATGGGCCTTGGGTCAATGATTATTCTGACCTATTTTCGCTGGCTATCGCCCAAGCGTTTGGCACAAGACGCATTATGCAGTGCGAACAGACAGATAGAGTGATAGATGATAGATAGAGTCAACACGTTGCCATAACATAGCTCGGCATACTACGTATGCTGCGCTTAAAAATATGGCCTGTTTCATCTGAATAAAAATCGTACTACTTCCAGGGTAAATCAGGGTCCCAAAACGATCGGAACACGTCACCTTTAAAATGTAAATGATTGTAGTAGGGGCTTAAATCAGTTTATTGAAATATTTTTCTATGCAGGACACCCGCTCTAACAGCACTTACCTGAAACGGGTACATTTTGACTCCGGACAACTTGAAACCACTTGAAGGTCAAGTTGTTGACCTCCTCATTGCCTGTCTTATTACGAACCTTCCTTAATAACTGTGTTTCCCTGGCTCCATGGTTTTATACATCTTGTAGATCTCTTCCTTTCTCTTGATCATCTGCACCTGTTTCTAACCCACACCAAATCACGGCAATCTTACGTGCATTTCCTTCCTTTCTCATGCAACTTGATTTTACATGCATCTTCATCTCACATTTAGAGACCTTCTTGGAGTTCTCTTTGTCAACTGAGGTGGAGTTTTTCTGAATTTGGCTCATTTTGTTTTCCATCAGTTTGATTCCTGCTGGTTGATGGACCAGCAATAGAGCATGGTCCCGTTTGCACTTTGATTCTGGAATGGAATATTTGTTTTGCATTGCACAATTGTCCAAAACAAGTTTGATTTGGTATTGACATTGATTGACAACAGATCTGGATTAGCTTTTCGGGTACCACCTGTACATTGGCTCAGATCTGGATTCCTCTTTAATCTCTTCCTATTAGCTCTCTCAGCAGGTGACCAGTAGCTCATACAAATTCTGATTTTGTCTTTATTTCTTGACATCTTCTGCACTTGCGTCTTGCTCACTCCCATCTCCTTGGCAATCTTTCTCCCACTTTTTCCACTCTCGCGAGCTTTATGACTGCATACGCAGGTCAAAGGACAATCCATTCTTACGTTTGGGGTTTGATTTGACTGATTGTTTGTGTATTGGTTGATTCCCCTGCTTATCATTTGCTTTTTATTTCCATTGCTTATGTCATTTGAACATTTATTGCTTGTGGTATCTTGAGATCCTGTCTGCTGAACATGATGTGCAGAATGGCCAGCTTCTCTTCCTAAATGTTGGTTCAGAATATGCCGAGCTACTTCATGTGCAACAGTTTGCCGTGAGGGTGCATTATCACTAAAACCACTGCTTACTGATAGTGATTGCTGGTTTGGTTCACTGTCTTTTCTTACTCCAACTGATTCCAGTAAGGGAAGAAATGAAAGTCTATTGGATCTTTCACATCTTGTTAAACTTTGGTCACTGGCAAAAAGTCTCTGTTCTCCTGGTTGGGTTTGATTTGGCACATGTGCCAATGAATGTCCCTGCTGTTGATGCTGGTGCAGTTGTTGCTGATGATTGCTGTTCAAAGGACTGATATCACAAGGCACTTGTGGACTGGTGTGTCCCATGAAATGGTGATGCATGTCAAGCCCATTGTTTTGAGACTGCAATGTTGGGTACTGAAGGAATGGGGCTGCATTGATGCCAGTCATGCTTTCTGAAAAATGTCCAGAAAAGTAAAATATAACTGAAAAACAAAGTATCATATAAATATGCAGAACTTGGGAGGATTTGGAATTCTCATTGGCTGACCTCATTTGGCAAAATTAGGATATATGTCAGTAGCCAAGATCCACAAATCTCCTTTTGTAGTTCTTTACACTGCCAATTCATGCATGCTCCGGTTCTTTAAAATCAAAATTCAATCCGTAAGACCAAAACATTGGTACAAATTTCAGTTTGATGAAGACCTTATTTTTGAACACACACACACACACACACATAAATATTAGTTTCCAAGCACGGGACAAACATTACTTCTGGTGAAAATAAATTTAAAGCGTAACAAAATAGATTGAACAGAGCAGATCACCAACATGTTTGTATGTCATCAATGTGGGACAACAGTATGATGGGCCAGATGATTAAACACATGAGATGGACAATTATTAGATGTCTACTTTTTACAGTTATGACCATTGTATACATTTGCACCCAAACATGCGCATCTAAAACATGCAAATGTCCATCCATATGCATTGTAAATTTTTTTGAAAACTTCCAGATAAACAAAATGTGTCCTCCTCCCCCTTGCCGGTGTGCTGAGAGGGTGGTTCTCAATCTTCCCTCTCTCTCTCCAGTTTTCCTCTTCCTTCTTATTTCATCCACAGTCCCTCCCAACTCTCAATTTCCCTCTCCCACATTTCTTCCTCTCTCTCCCTGCTCCCCTTTCCCCAATATCACCCTCCCCTTTCTATCAAGACCTTCCTCTTTCCCTTCCCTCTTCCCTTCTCTTTTTCTCCTTTCCCCTCTCCATTCCCCATCTCATTTTGTCATTTTGCATGTTATTTGTTTGCCTTTAACCTCTCCACCATTCAATTTCCAATTCTCCCCTCCCCTCTCATCCTTCCTCCTCTGACCCGAGCCCCAAGCATTAACCAAACGGAATAACTTACCGTACTTTAATTTATGTTACGGTTATCATTCCTCTTTTGTGTGCACTCGCTCACTCACTCAATTATACTCACCACAAGATGTGAGATTATTACTATACTTACGTGTGATCCAACTAGTGCATTTTTTTTGCTCAAAAAAGCCTCGAGACACCCTTAATGCTACATTAAACATTTTGAATGATGCGCCCAGTCCCACGTCGGCATCGATGCGCCCATCACTAACGTCACTGGAGCATAATTCCTTGCTCATTTTTGTACCTTACCCAAGGCTGCACTTCCGGGGAAGGGCCTGTTGATGGAGACGTAGTTGGATCACTCGTAATATGCCATTTGTCTAGTCCCAATAGTTACCCATAAATATATTTCATATTATTAAAGGGTACCCCAACACGGCCACAGAAGTCGATGTCACTGAAATTCCCATTGAGTGTGGAGGAGCAAAATTTTTCTCATTTTCTATGGAAAATGATTGAAGCCTGAAATATTTACAATATCCATCATGTTCTATACAGGGAATCCGCGGCCGATTTATGTGTTTGGCCCTCTATAGACAGAGCCATTGCTTGCGGTGTCCCGGGGTATTAATCAGCTGATTACGTATTAGCCTACGGTGCAGTGATACTAACGCCTTTAATTACACAACATATTTTGATGAATTTCACTACTATTTTACTTACTCAAATGCCATAAAGTATATTGATACTATACATGTAAACTTCATTGTGATTACCTGGATTTCGCAGTGGCCTTTACTTCTTGATCATGAACGCCTGCAGGTAATTTATTAGCTGGTACATGCAGAAGCGCATTTGTGGTTTAAATCTTCATGAAAGATTTCAATTTGTGTACATCAGTTGCAATGGGAGTGTCTAATATTGTTGGGACTACCATTTGTTCTGAGCCTGAGGATCATGGGAACCACTTGTTAAAATGTTGTCTCAGTTGCAATGTCCACAAGTGTATTAATAGTATAGAAACATGTCTTGGCTTGTATTTTCTATGCCTGCCAGTGGATCTGCCTACAAAAATTATAAAACAAGGGTGAATTCATACTTTGCATGTTGTGATGTTTTATACATGCTAATGTTGCTCCAAAATTTCACAATTTTAATAGTGCCGTTAGCAAAGAAGTAATGCCTCAGTTTAATTCCTTTCGTATTTTTATAGGATATTTTCAAAATGGGAAAGCTTTATCATCCACGCAAAACCAGGCTTTCAATTTATTTGAGATAACGACATGGTTTCAGAATTGACTGAGGTTTTAGTGCCAAAGTGAGAAAAAATCAAACCAGAGCAAGAAATAACACGGTTTAATTTGTAAGCATGTTGTTTCTAGGGAATATTGTTCAAGATTTAGTGAGGGGCCTATGTAAAAAAATTTGGTGAAGTTCATGTAATTGTTGGCAACCAATATAAACATATACTACCTGGGTCTGGACTATTCAAGAAAACGATGTTGCCTTTGTTCCGTTGACCTTTAGTGACCTTGACACAAAGATCAAAGGTCAAAAATGTCATTAATTCGTCCAAACTATATCGACCTTGTACCCAAAATGTGGCAAATGTCACAAGGAACCACCCCGTTATGATATTATTTTGTTATTATGGCCTTTGTTTTATTGTTATTTGCCAAAACACCTAATTATAGAGACAAATAATATGCATAAATGCCTTTCGTAGACCCCAGTCCTGTCCAGAGCAATAGTTAGGCCTCAAGTTTTTGCACAATACAGTCCTCTGTAAACAACTTATGGAATGTAGAATAAACCCTACGCTAAACTCCCCCATTATTTCTTGAATTAATACCCATGGGAAGTAAAGTAAAACCAAGAAATGGAAGGAATTGTCGATATACCGTGGAAATAAACCACGATTCGGCAAGTCAGAGAAAAAGTTAGTCTCAGTCACATGTATGTGATGTAATTATTAGTTGCCATTCCGGACCCTGAACTTCTTGTCTAAACAAGATCAAGTATTGAGTCACCCATACCCCCGTGGGGTGGGGATGGGGTGGGGGTCTCACTGTCTCACATTTTGGTTGGGTAGGGACGTGCCTCCGAGAGTTTGAAGTAGGACCCATATATAGCTATATCATTTGTTGCAAAAACAGACTGTTAAGCTATAGCAGAAATGCCATTTTTGGGCAAATTTAACCCAAAATTAAAAAAAAAAAATTTTCCTAAAAAATTTTTACATTTTAAGCAAATTTGGACAATTTGACTTCAGATTGAGGAATTTGATCTTTATAAAATTTTTAGAAAATTTGGATTTCAGATTGAGAAAATTTGACTAATTCTTAAACAAATTGAGGAAAATTTTGAAAAACGAACTATTGCCATACTAAAATTGGCATTGAAAAAGGGGCCATTGATATACCAGAAGGCTAAAAATGAGACTGATTTGCATTGAGACCCCCCACCCATAACCTGTTTTCATTATTTTCCTGGTCTTAGTGTATAGAGTGTCATGCAATAAACCAGTCAAGATAATATAACCACTTTGGCATGCCATACTCAGTGGCGGATCCAGGATTTGAAAAACGTCAAAATTACCGGGGGGCTGAAAGGCTGAAACTTGTCCAAAAGCTTCCAAAATGGGCTGATTTTGCAGAATTACTGGGAGGCGCGTACCCCCTCCCTGGATCCGCGCCTGATACTGGAGGACAAACATCCACTTGCAGAGCTATAGGTCCCTTGATCGATTCCACGATTATCATGTGTTATAATGGTTCATCACCACATAATATCATAATTACATTATCATGGGAAATCCAGTCACAGACCTCTTGGAGAAAACTGTTAAGATTGGTGGGTTCATTCATACATGTATGACGTTGTATTGCTTACGCTCTCTAAGTATATAGCACATCTATATTGCTGAAATTTTCATATTTTGTGTCTTGAATTGTGCACTGTTTGCATTTTAGCTGAAAGATGCCATTTTAAAGACCAGAAAGTCTTTTTGATACCAAAAGACCAAGACGGGGAACCAATTTTGAACTCTGTGCAGTATGCCAATAGTCAAAAGTGATGATCTACTTGTTACAGAACCTAATTCAAAATCATACACTAAGCTTTTGAGTTTAGTTCATGAATGTGGCACTGGCTGATTATCTTGAGATGAGCAGCCGGTCGCCGTCACACCCCCACACAAACACACACACGCACAAATCCCACATAAGGTGCAAAAGGTCGACGTTTTGTTGATTTTGTCCATAAAAATGGTCCAAAGTGTATAGTGTGGGTTGGTGTGTATTCCCGTAGGATTTTCATGCTAAAATTGATTTTGTTGCTGTTTGGGTTTCAATAGGACCTAAACTGTCACAAAAGATGGGTAGCAAATTTTCGGACTGATGCCCCCCCTCCTCAAGGGGGAAATGTTAGTACAATTTAACAATTTAAATCGAGTCCAAATTGTGTTTTAAATGTGCACTAAACTCGTTCGTCTCCTCAGAAGGATTAGAAAAAGTATTATATTTTCATAGGTTCCGACCTTTAGTTAAGCGGTAATAGCCCCATAAGGCAAAAAAAAAAATTGTTTGCTTGTCCACACTGATTTTAAAAAATTGGGTCGGTCGGTAAAAGGAGAGGAATCGGGAAAAGGGTGGTGGGTTTCTGGGGGCGCGGGGCTCCCCATCTCCCAAGCGCAAACCTACATGACGCTGGGCAAAATGTTATTCACAGCTCCAAAGTACTCGTCCTCGGTTGGATTCTGTTGTTGACCATGGCCAGTTTTCAGATGCGGCAACGTATATGACCCTTCAAGTGAAGACACGCAAGCTTCATCAACGTGAAGTGATTCCGTAACAGTTGTCTGTGTAAATTTTGATCACGATTGAAGCTGCCCCGATCTTCGACAGTAAGTTTTTGCTCCATAATGTGACCAGGATCGCCAACGGAATCATGGTCTGTGGACGTCGCCATATTGGATCAACTAAAACACCGGTTATTTGCCAGAATATATTTGCCCGCCCCGTCAAACATGGTTCAAGTAATATTTTGTGGGCTATTTTTTCACAACTATATACAAAATAGCATTTTTAAAATGATATTAAGAATAAAATGTCATTCACTACTGGTTTATTATAATTATTTATTCAATATTTATCTAATTCTCGTTTACTTTTATTTTCCAATTTTATACTTTATTTACAAACAGCTAATTTGACACGCAATCTTGTGTATTTTGGGTACGTAACATTTGATACCGTTAATACATGGCTGCGCATTCCTAGATGCGCGCTGTTGTGTGTGTTCCCAACGGACCATTCGAAAGGCTGAGAAATGTGGCGCTGGGAGGTGGAACATATCTCAGTTTTTGAGGGGCATAAGCGGACACGGATTGGAAGCTTTCCTCTTCATGTGACATTTTTTCCGACGGGGAGTTTGTCAATTTCGGGTAAAATGGAAAAAAAAAAAAAAAATTTGAAAAAAAAAGTTTTAAGAGGATCGCAAAGCAAATGACGGTCGGAATTCGGGAAGTGGACAAGCAAACAATTTTTTTTTGTGCCTTTGGTTCAGAGGTCACCCTGGGGGTAAATACTAAATACTCCGAGTTGGGTTGAGAGTGGTGTCAAATGATTCCTGTGTCCTCACTGAAACGAAAATGCGTTTAAAATAAATTGATTTTTTTATACACCCCACTGCGACCTCCATGTCAATTTCTGAGTGACCACCCCTAGACCATGTAGACCCCTTGCTACATTTTGCTATGCAATTAGCCCAACAAATGTCACACAACTGTAAAATAAGTACATTTTTGGATCCTGTGAGACAATACAAACACTTATCAAAAATCCAATCACCAGTTTCATCAACAAAATCTTGCCAAAGTTTGGGTAATTTTATTACCCCAGGATGACCTGAACCATTATGGGCTATAGCGCTTTAACTACAGGTCGGAACCCTTGGCAAATAATAAACTTTTTTAATCCCCTCCTTTTTTTTTTTTACAAAGGAGAAAGAACTGTTAATGTACATTAAAACACAATTTGAACTCGAGTTTTATTTTTTTCCCTGTAGTAACATTTCCCCCCTTGAGTAGGGGAAGAGTCCCAAAATTCTGCACCCCATCATTTTTCTGACTGTCCTGGTCCCTATTGTAATTAAAAAAACAGCAAGAAAATCAACTTTAAAAAGGCATAGGCACCAAAATCCTACGGGACTGTTTTCATTGACATACCACCCCACACCCCACTAGTAGAGAAATGTGAAAAGAAAGTCCACATTTTAGAGGTGATGAGATGCTCAAAAAGGACCATTTTTTTAGAGGTGGTAGTGTTCTGCTTTTTACTATTAAAATAATTTATAATAACCAAAAGTCCAATTTTCAAAGTCCCGTTCCCCCTAAACAAGAGGTTTTCAAAAAGTACCCGCGTAAACAAGTACAAGTAATTGATATTCCTAAAAGCACCCCTATAACAGTATGGAGTAAGTGTAAAAATCCTATCCTTAATAAGTATTGGGGCAATATTTGACAACCTTAAAGCAAGTAAATTTGTTTCTTGTTATACTGAATAGCTCATTTTACACCGAATGTGCCGAATACGATACAAACTCGAAATTTCCAAACCGTACCCTATGCAAGTTTCAGGGTTGAAAATACCACTTTTTTTTTCCCAGATTTCAGTGTTTTTGTTTTCTACCCTTTTCACGTTAACGTATGTATCGTGCACAATCTTGAAAAAATACTAATAAACCCTCCCCTTTTAATTTATTTATAAAACGTGTTTCTTTGGTCGTGCATGATATCCCCTTATGACCAATGCCCCCCGGTTTTCTGGATGGAAGGAATAATTAAAACATCACATATTGCCTGGGGACTAAAAAAAAGATAACTAGTCTACTAACTTATTTTGGGACAAGATCTCATCAGGTAGCTCTCTCGACTCCAGTTATGCTCATCCAATGCGTATAGGCGTGCGTTCGAGCCCTAGTGAGATTCGGGCTGAGGTCTTGTAATTTCTTCCTATCCCTGGACAAGAAATTAACCAAACCGCTTGTTTGTCTCGATTTACCCATGCGATATTTGGGGAAGCTATCCCGGCTGCGATGGTTATCTCTATGTTTGCTGATAAGGGCAAAAGCGCGATCCCGATCTGCTGCAATCCTTGAAATGAGCTAAATGGTTTTGTATGGTTTGGCCACAGTGATCAGCGAACCATTGTAAAAGCGTTAGGGAGGCCAATAGCAATAAGGCGCTATATAAATCTCGCTATTATTATTATCTATAGTGCGAATCATGGTTGTTTTACGGTTTATAACAATTCATCATGGATTTGGTACTATAGACTACATAACAACCATTTTCTCTGCACATTTTCCTATTAAAACAACTTAGTTTACTTAATTAGCCATGGGCATTACAAGCAAGGTATAATGGGGTTGTGTAGAGTTCACTATATACATTGTGCAAAAACATGAGGCCTAACTCTTGCTTTGGACAGGACTGGAGTCTGAATAACGGCAAATTTATGCATGTCCCTAATTGGCTTATTTGCATATAACAAGAAAACAAAAGCTCAAGTAACAAAATAAATGTCATTCAACATTCCTTATGAAATTTGCCACATTTTGGTACCAAGGTCGATATACTTTGGACGAAGTATGACCGCTTTGACCTTTGACCTCGTGTCACTAAAGGTCAATGGGAAAAAATGGCAACATCGTTTTTCTGAATAGTCAGACACAGTAGAATACATTTATAGTGGTTGCCAACAATTAACATGAACTTCATAAAATCACTCTCTGGAGAACATAGGCCCCTCCACTATTATGAATTTTTAATCGAAAACATTGTATCATACACCATTTTGCTACAAAATATTAATTTGTGGCAGATTTTGTCTGAAAATCGCACTTTTCGGGTGACAAAAATTTTCACCTACCAACTTTGAATACTTGCAGAGTCTACAATATATATGATCCTTTATAATGTTCAGTTAAAGGTACTAACTTATGGATTCAAGTATTTGTTTTATAAGTTATTTCATAATTTGCACACTAGAACCATTCAAATTTGACATTTCCCGTGACAAATGACATTCAAAATTTAGCACTTTCGAACAAAAATTTTGCTTTGCACAATCACATCTCTGGAAAGGAAGGTTCTACAGTGATGATTTACCTGTCAGTTTATGCAGAATTTCATGAGCTTCAAATTGATGTACCTAACAGGGTTCACCAGTTTCTTCCACAGGCGGAAAAAAACGTGGTTTTTTTCCGCGTTTTTTTTCCACTTGGAAGAAACGGGTTTCTTCCAGTTTCTTCCACTGAAAGCGGAAGAAACTAAAAAAGTCATTTAAAAATGTTCTATTTTAAAGCCAATTACTTACACTTTTGGTTTTATATTATACAGTGAATGAAATATAGTGAAATAATTTAAAATAACCATTCAGGGACCCCCTATACCTACCACATGCAATTGCATTATTAAACTCACATTTATTCACAAGGCCTAAATATAAAAAAATTACTGGAAGAAACTGATTAGACACTTTTCAAGGCCAAGCAGAGACTCCTCGTAAAGACTTGAACATCTTCAAATTCTTTAAACAAATGTTATAGTCTCCCTAACCCAGGTTCTCCCCACTAAGCATTACAACAAAAGAACAATATGGTTGCTACTTTTATGATTTGTTTTAAAATTAACAAAGTGGCCATACATATTTTAACAGCTTTTTCATTGTTTGCATCTACAATTAAAACTTGGAAAATGGGTTACAATTATCATCTGTATAATTTGATAGTGCTCAAGACAAAACAAAAT
Source organism: Ophioderma brevispina (assembly GCA_023653785.1). Classification (NCBI taxonomy): domain Eukaryota; kingdom Metazoa; phylum Echinodermata; class Ophiuroidea; order Amphilepidida; family Ophiodermatidae; genus Ophioderma; species Ophioderma brevispina. The sequence continues at coordinate 12,781 of JAMKCH010019866.1, forward strand.
CGTTAACAAATATACTATATTATGCTAACTTGTAAATTAATTTTGACCAAAAAAAAAAAAACAGATTGTAAAGTAACTAAAGTAGCCTTGATGATTTGAAGTGCAAAGCAGATGAATATGGTGTAATTTAGTTTGTTGTTCATAATACATTTCTTTATTTCTTCCAGTTTCTTCCAATTTCTTCCAGTTTCTTCCAGAAGAAACTGGAAGAAACCCCTTTTTTTCAGTTTCTTCCATTCTTCCGGAAGAAATAGGTTTCTTCCGGAAGTTTCCGAACCCTGGGTACCTTAACTTGGTTCATTCATTTTGGTTAGGATTAATTTAAAAATAAAAAATCTTTCCCCTACCCCCTGATTTTTCCAGGCGGGAAAAAAAAAGATGAGAAAACTAAATTAAAGAATGCACGGGGGGCAACAGCCAAAAATGGTCACCAACAAAACCTAAAATCCAAGTCTGCCATTGAAGTAAGTAACATACACCCATTGGCTACCAAAGGGGGTACTAACCAAAGCTATGATGAAACAAAAAAAAAATTTGCAATACAGGCATTGGATTGAAAAAAGGCAACTAAAGATGGAAAAATGGCGCCCTCTTAGTGCGACGGGACGGAATTGAAAAAAATGATTTAAATCTTAACTATAAAAAGGATTAACAAATGTCATGTTTTTGGCATTTTAATATTCCTTTGACACACAAATCAAACATAAAAAAAAATATTTTTGAGGCGATTTTTTTTTATTTCGAGCACTAAAAAATATTCAATTGAATGAAAAACTTTCCAAAATATCAAATATGTTGCTACTCTCATGTTAAAACAAACAATAAAATCATTTCCAATATTTCTCCTTAAAAACTATGCAGGGTGTCTGTTCATGAACGGGGCGGATCAGTGCGGACGGGAACGGAAATTGCGAATGAAAATACAGAAAATTACCTTGCTGCCATTTATGAAAAGTTTTAGGTATCAAAAACATATTCATGCCCTTCTGTTTGTACCTAGCAATAAAAATGCTTGAAAACTTCATTGATAATAAAATTACCAGTACTATCATTTATAATGATTACAAAAAACATGCTGTAAATTCAGTATATTGTCTATTCACATTACATGTAAGTACCATGTATCAGCTTGAAATACTGTCATATATACCCTGAGGGAAATTGCTTACATTCAGCATTCAGGGCACTTTATATAGCCCTATCTAAAAATAATGTCGCGGTTCTCGAACCGCTAATCCCCCTGGCCGGGAGCGGTTTACAAATTTTAAATAATCGCCTGAAAAAATACCCCCCTTTTAACCCAAAAATCCCCTTAAACCCCAACAACCCCCCTTTTATAAAACCGGGGAAGCCCCCTTAAACGTGCAAACACGGTTAAACCACAACAACCCCTTTAAGCCCGGACAACCCCCCGTAACCCGGACAACCCCTTAAACACGGACAACCACCTTAAACCCCAACAATCCCCATTAAGCCAGACACCCCCCTGAAACCCTGAAAACCAATGTGCAACGTCCGCGCACAATGGCCATACGCACATGCCACATAAATGTGTTGCAAAGTCCGAGAAGAATACCGGCGTTTATTATGTTGCAAAAAACCCCTTAAACCCAAAAAAAAAACCCCCCTTTAAACCCAAAATTCCCCTTAAACCCCAACACAACCCCCGTAAACATGGGACAACCCCCTTTAACTCGTTTGTGCCACCACCTTCTTAAACCACAACAAGCCACCCTTAAGCCCGACAACCCCTTAAACCTGGACAAACCCCTTTAAACCCAGACGAAAACCCACCTTAAACCCCAACAATCCCCCCATTAACCAACACCCCCCTTAAAGATGGACAACCCCTTTAAACCCGACAACCCTCCTAAACCCGGACAAACCCCCCTTAAACCTGGACAACCCCTTAACTGTGCAACCCACCTTTAACACAACAAGCCCCCTTAAGCCCAGACAACCCCCCTCTTAAACCGGAACAACCCCTTTAAACCCGACAACCCAACCTTAAACCCCAACAATCCCCCCCCTAAACCCACAACCCCCGTAAAGATGGAAAACTCCCCCCTTAAACCCGGACAACCCCCCCTAACCCGGACAACCCCCTTAAACCTTATTCAGAGCGAGAGTACATGAGTCCCACCCCTCATCAAGTTTCATCAAAAAATCGCGTTAGGATCTTTCAGATAGTTGGTTCAAAGTTTTTTTTTGTGGTTGAAAATACCCCAAATTTAGCCCATAAATATGTCAAATTAGCTATTTAATTAGCTATCATGCGCCACAAACATAATCAGCCATGAGAGTACATGATTCCCCACCCCTCCACCAAGCTTTTCACAAATCGAACTTATGGATCTTCAGATATAGTTTGTTCACAAGCTTCTTGGATAAAAATACCCCCAAATTAACTCATTAATTATGCAAAGTAGGTAACTACTTAGCAATGCCACCGCCCATACTCTAATCAGATGAGTGCATGGCAGTCCGATCCCACCCAACCAAGTTAAATCACCATAACCCTTAGGGTCTCATGTTATCGCAATTCACAAGATTGTGTTGGGAAAATGACCCACAAATAAACTCATTAATTATGCAAACTTAGGTACCTAATTAGCATATGCCACGCCCATAATCAAGCGATGATGGGCATGGCAGTCCGATCCCCAACAAAAAGGTGAATATCACAATAAACCATGAGGGGTCTATGTTATCGCGTTAACAAGATTGTGTTGGACGCCGCCGACCCCGCCGCCGCCCGCCTTACTGATAGCATAATCCCCATTCTGCTTTTCAAGCCAGGGGGAAAAGATTAAAAATGGAATAGCCATTTCACAATGATTGGGGGATAAGAAGTGTCCGCCAAATGTTCACATGTGGGGAGGATGAATATCCAATACAATGCTACATCCTTATTATTTTGTATTATTGTCATGGGGGACTCTTGGCTAAAACTAGTCGTGTGCTTTAACTTGTTTGTAATCACATTCTCAAGTTAACAAAGATTTGTTATTTAAATGAGACAGTCTTTAACAATTACAGGGATGAAAATTTTCGGGAAAATTTACTGATATGTCAGAATGGACAAAATTTCTGCACCTTATTAATTTCATCAGTTTTGGCCTGTTAACTGCTTTTTCAGATTTCATCGTGCTATTTCACTAATATGAGTTAGTTGCACTCATTTAGAACAAGAACAATTTGGGCAAAATGATTTTGTATGTTTGATTGGTCCTGTATTTTATCAGATCACGTGAAATAATGAATCACTGAACTCTCATTTTTTTTTTTCTTTGGGCAAAGTGCAAATGTAACATTGTTACCTGAAATTTAAATTAAAAAAAGAAAAAACCTTAAAAAGACACTGGCACATTTGAAAAATAGTGCGCCCTCAAGATTTTTCAAAAATCAATATTTTGCCATGTGTAAAGCTTTATAATACAAAAGCCCTCCCCCGAAATGAATTAAGACCCATCAGCTTCCTTATGGGTAACCGGAACGATTTTGTACTTTAGCGTCGCCAGGCGACGCGAATTCTCGACAACGAAAATGGCGTATTAACACAAGAACACCCACGCACGCCGTATGCATGTTTCTAACTCTTGTACACTGTTTTTACCGGGTCTATAACCTTTGTGGTTTTAATAATCAGTGGAGTACGAGTCAAGAAAAATATTCATGTAATATACACATTTGTTGATTAAAGTTATGGAACCTAAAAATTGGCCTACAATTACCTGGATGTCCTTTATCTCAATCAATGTCCTACTGTTTTGGGTATTTTATTTTTATGAGTATTTAAAATACTCGTTCTTCCAATGGCCTAACTATCATTTGAGAGCAAATTGAAGAAATTTCATATTTTGGTGGAAAATTGCCAGTGCCTCTTTAAATAGAACAGGCTATTTTCCCTTTAATAATTACATGTAGCACCATGGTAGATTTTGGAGTTTTTAAATTTGAAACATGTGGTGAAACTTTACGCATAAACGGCTTCATCTTGTTGTATTTGTAGTTATTGTATGCAACGCCCCAAAACAATGCATGAAATTGGTATTAATGTATTTAAAATGGTTTAAAAGCAAACAATGGTTAATGAAAATGGTAATTGTTGCTTTAATTTGCCTTGGCTTTCACTCAAAGTGGAGTAAAATGCAATTTTATAATATGAAAAGTATATTGCAAAATTAAATTGAGGCAGGAAAATGATTCCGTCCCTTCGCACAAGACATGTCATAATTAAAGTTGCGTCTCTGCTAATTAGTAAAAGCTAAGATCCAATTTTTATGATATTAACGCATTATAGTTGAACTTAATATTGATGTTTAAAATTTCTGTCCCTCCCTTAACTTAATATTGATGTTTAAAATTTCATGTACTCCTATTAATTTTGATAATAATTAGCAAATGTCAATTTTCAAAATACCATGAAATCTGTCGATCCGTCCCGTCGCGCCAATAAATATATGTTACCATGGCGACACAGTTTGACCTTGAGTTTCCTCATGTGTGGCCTATATAGGTGTGAGTTGCTTCGTTTACTTAGCCAACATCAACATTTTACACATGCAACTGGTAAAGAAGTGCAAAAGAAAATATCATCATCCATTCCGTACCGTCGCATACGATATTTTTGGCATTTGACCCCCGGGCCCTGGAAGGCACCTGCTTTTAGTCTCTGAAATTGATCTCAAATCAAGTAAAAGAGGTTCCAGAAATTGTTTTTCCAAGCATATGGAACTCAATTTATTATTTTGGGGGAAATTCTATCTTGAAATTAAACCTGATATGTCGTATTTCCATATTGGGTGGAACACATTAACATTTGGGAGTAGTCCCATCTTAGTCCACCTTAAAAGTGATTGTTGAATAGATTACATGTGCGTTGAATCATGTGCGTAAACTTAAAGTTAGAATACATCTGCTATCACAGCCATCTGCCCGGCGGGCAGAGGACGGCGACTCCCATCGCCGGACCCATTTTCTGAGGACACGAGCAGCGTATGCAAGAAAGTCGGTTGGTCCTAAAATAAGCGGATGTCCGCATTAGCGAACTTGAAATCGATGATGTGCTCTTTATCTTCTCAGATCTTTGTGTCCTTTGTTAATATATATCGTCGTTCTATAGAACCTATTAGAAATATCATAATTTGTGTGTAACTGGCTATTCTTAACTCCTATAATTTCTTTGGAGTTGGAACTTGATGTACAACGTGCTTTGTACATTTCCCTATACTGTTTTATTACTTGCAATTCACATATGAATACTACTTTAGTATCTCTCGAATCTTTTGTAGTATTGTAAGATTTTTGCATTCTCAGCTAACTTATACATTCTCCTTTCTGCTTAATTCTAGATAAACATGAGGGGTGATGCCGGTTTCACAAATGTGGCCGGTATCGTGACCCAATATACTTGGTTAATTCATCGCCGGAAGTAACTCCTATAAAATTACTCGGAGCTGTGTTCTGATCATCCCATGTCTTTGGATGAAAGTGAAAAGAATTTAAAAATGTACCGGTCCTCAGTCTAGAGAACACTTGATAAAAGTGAATGAAACTAAATTTCCCTGGCAATTTGAGGGATGATAGGCCTACTCGGGTAAAAGGGCGCGGGAAAGACGTGTACTTAACGTTTCCCTAAAAGGTTGATTCATGCTGAACCTAGCATGAAATGCATAGCATGCAAAAAATGAAACTTGGGGTCTTTTAATTTTACTGTGTCAGCCCTTTCCGTGAATAGCACAAGCCGTTGTGAGTAATTACACCATTGTATGTGGGCAATCAAATTAAATGATTGACGTGTCGTCGTTTAACACAAAGGCTAGCGCATGAATGAAGCTTTTAATGGATTGAAAGTACTTTCTGTGGATTAAAGCATTCAAGTGTGTGATACATGGTTATCATGTGGACAATACTTCACACACAAAAGGGAAGTTTGAATACATGTACAGCTTAATGACAGCAATAATACCATGTTGGTAAGAAGTTGAGAACACCGAGTCTTCAGATTGTCGGCGCATTTTTATTTTTTATTATCTGTTGTTTCAACACTTAGACATTCAAGTATAAGCCGCTTCGGTTTATAAGCCTCGGCATCCTTTGAAGCCTTTGAAAACAACGTATAAGCCGCGGCTAATATTCCGAAAATTACGGTATAGGCTTGAAAATTTAATCGATTATGCCCAAAGCAAGTCCCTACATGTACATAGTTATGGTATTAACTTTTTTCACCCTGTCTAAAATTTGAGAGAATTTTTTTTTTAATTTGCAGAATCCAAATTTTACTGAAAATGGAGCGTTTCGAGAACCCGCAAAAAACACACGAAAAGGGCGACATTGTTGAAAAGTTAATCGATTATGCCCAAAACATATTACCACAAAAATATAGTATTACATTTTTGTCAAACTGCAAAATATTTGAGTATTTATTTTCATTGTTATAGCACCTTCATATTTTGACACTTTGGGCAGTAAACCCTAGGTCGAATCTGAAACCATGTCATACGTGCACCTTGCACCTCATGTAAATGCCGTCACGCGTCAGCTGGAAGGACTTGCCAATACGCTAACCTTGTTACGCAATACACATTCGGTATTATTGAATTTTCCCCAGGGTTTTACCTCAGTGGAAAAGGGTAGGTGCATATGTTCCGCCGATATGGGTCACAGTTTCATTTGCCAACCCCTTACTATATTTGGTCATTTTTCCCACCATGCTACTATATTGATGGGTCCTTTTTTGAAGTCATTGCTACTATAAAATGGGTCAATTTTTCAAATTTTTGGTCTCAATTTTCTATAAAAAGGGGTCAATTTTTCTGATATTCGGGAAAATCAAAATGAAAATGGTTGATTTTTTCTAATTTTATTATGAAAATGGGCGAGTTTGCTAAGATAACTATGAACATGGTGCGAAAATTCAAAACCAACTATAGAAAGGCCGAAATTTCGGAACAAACTTAGTATAAGGGGTTCATAGTTGGTTTGTACAATTTGGTCACTATATTGGGTCGATTTCTTACACCCCACTAACCCCCGCGGACTCAACTTGTAAACCACCCAATTTTGGGTCGAAGACTCTCCTAGTCCCATAATTGTGACTACAACACATTTGACTTGGGGGGGGGGATATTTTTAACATTGGTCATTATCATATCACTGAATGTGTAGTCAAAAAGGTTATTGTAATTTGAGAAAGGTTAGCCATTTAACATTCTACTTCTACTGCACTACTCCTCTCCATCAGTTTTTCAAGCAGGCATATATGCCACCAATACATCACATAGTATTATCCTTACTATCTCTGCTATCCAGTTTTAAGCATCTGAAACATGCAGGAGTAATTGTTTTCAGAAAAAATCAGTGATTTTATTCTGCTTTCTTTATCCCCTTTAAATTTTTGAAGGATTTTGGTAATGGTTAGATTTGGTACACTCAAATTTCATCAGAATTTCATAACTATACTTAGTTGCCATCATTTTGACAATCTTTGTAATATGATCCTTCTAGACAATAGTAAAAGTGGTCCATTGTACCCCTATCATTTAAAGCAATATTGAGCACATTTTTTTTTGAAGAGGCGGCCCCCCAATTTTTCAAAAAATTGGAGATTTGTTAAACGATTCGCATTGTAAACTGATATTAAACTATGTACTTGTGATGGTAAGCTCGAAAATGTCTAGGTGTCCACAAACGAAGGATTTTTGTACTAGAAATAAGTATTATCGGGATCCGATATAATACACCGGCTGCTGGAAACGCCTTCCAATGTGAAATAGCCGGAAATAGCAACCATGTACCGTGTCTACGCTCATCATTAGTGGTTTTATGGGGCATCTACCTCATTTTGAGGTGTTATTTTGAAAAGCAGGTTAGAAGTAGGAAATGTTGAAGTCGGGCTTGTATCATTACAAAGCATATTGACTGTGGGTTTCAGAAAATTTATATTTATTTGTAAATTTCGATACTCATATTCAAATGATCTGGGGTCACAGGTGCAAATTTTGAAAGTTTGGGGTAAAGCCAAATTGCACATTTGTCCTCACAAATTATACTAATAGGGTCTTTTTTACCAGTTGTCTGCCTCTCCACGGTAAGTTACATGGTCCAGCTGTGTCACCCTAATGCGGACATTTTCACTTTGAATCCCTGTGTTGCCATGGCAATCGTTTCTTGAAAAATTCATTTTTCTTGCTGGATTTGACTTTTGACGGCTTATAACATCAAAAAGTAAGACAGATATCAAAAATCCCCTCCCATTTAAGTTGTAGAGCGATTATAAAATCTACATTTGTGCCAATTTTGGTGGTCGACACCATTTGGAAGTGCCAAACGTTTTTTGGGGGCAAATTTCCAAGTTGCCAAAAATTGCCAAAAAAAAATAGGGCAATTAAGTGCTAGAAAGCACTAATTAATGTTATTTATACAATGTATTGCAGTTTTGATTTGAAAATGTCCAAATTTATTATCTACATTAATGTAAATTATAATACAAAACATCAGGAAATAAAACATAATTAGCCAAAATTAATTTATTTTGGCATTTTCTAAATATCACTGCTTGAAAAACAATAAGATAAAACGTAAATATAGCTGCTTAAAAACAAAATACACATAAGGAAATCAGTATTTACTTGCGTGGTACCATGCCTTTGATCAACTGTAGCATCGAACGGAATGTCCGATTGTCACTCAAATAAAAAAATAGATCAACGTAGTGAGAATTTCAGAAATTAGAAAACTCAGAAATTCATTGCTCCCCAAAGCTTGATGGTAGATGCCCCCTTAATAGATTCAGGCAGCCAAGTTTTAGAATTTATTTTCCGAGGTGGCAATTTCACTCATGGACGGACATCAGTATCATTCCAGCTCTACCGTTAAGTCCAAATCTGGGATCCCATTCCTAATACAAAATCGCTTATTTTGTGATAATACGCATTTTAGTATTCTCGTTCGCAGGTTTTGTTTTCCTTTACAATTACCATGTAACGGCAAAAATACAAATTTTGAAAAATTGGGGGCGCTCTTCAAAAAATGTGCTAATATTGCTTTAATTATCATGTTATCTCAGTAACAGTATCTGCAGCCCTCATCTTCAGCTGGAAGGACTTGTGAATACGCTAACCTTTTTGCAATAAACATTCCATATTAGAATTTCATCCAAAAAATTCTTCGGTCGGCATTTGTTGAATACACACACTCAGTGCAACTGGCGTGAAACTTACTATGGAGAGTCTATGGAGTGCTGAATCTTTCTGTATTTAATCAATTGTCTGATCTGATCTCAGATATTTTCTTTAGATACAGCGCAGGATATCCATTGTCTATGATAGTATGTAAAAAGAAGTCATTTCTTCAGTAATTTTCTGCAAAGAGTGTTTGTTGACTGCATCATTAACTCCCAACGGTATCTTTA
>JAMKCH010019867.1:0-21848 GCA_023653785.1 Ophioderma brevispina
CTTGGGCATGTTGGGAATTTCACTGCCCATTAATTATGTAAAATCTGTCTCAGCTCAGTGCCATGAGGAGATAGGAGCAAAATTCCCGGCAATCATATCACGTACGTTGAGCAGTTTACAGAAGAAACTTTCGCGTACTACCAGTATGAACAGCACGTCGTACATATTATAGATCTAACGACGTCTGTTAGTGGTTCACCGATATTACATTGCGATGAATATTTAATTTATATTTACCTTGTTGCCCTGCAACAAAATTAACACGACACACTTGCGGCCTTAAACTGTGTGTGTATATTCGTGTGTGTGTACACACCATCGTTGTGTTCACCGTTATGGGTGCGTGTTATAATCGTTGTGTGTGTGTTTTGTGCGTTGTTTGTTTGTTCGTTGTTTTGTGCTGTGTGTGTTTGTGTATTTAGGGCGTGTTTGTAATATTACACGTGCCGTATATGCATTATGCGTTTGTTATTGAATTGGGTTTTATTAACTTCACCGCGTTTAATGGCGAGTATTATTGCGCTTATGCTTACAATTTTCACGGTGTGAACACAAGACAATAATATTACACACAAATGAACATACACACACAAATTATTATAATACAAATGTTACAGCACACACACACACAAATTTGACAATTAAAATCTACAATCGACCACCACACACATACACCACCACACACACCCACACGTAACCACAAAAATTATTGATGATGCAAATCTTTACAAACGGCGTTCAATATAGACGTAAAAGGTCACCTTTTTAAGGGTTTTCGAACTTGTGTTGAGCGGCCACATGAGCACTCGGGGGTACGAGGAAAACGATATTTTTCGCGCGGTTTCTTTAGCAATTTAATTGATTAATTAGTTAACACCAGGAGAGACCAATTCTTCCACCAGACTGCAGAATAGTCTTAAATATGTATATACTTTGTTTATAAATATACAAATTTCAATCGGCTTTCTACAGAGTCGATATAAGGCAAATTCGTCATGATCATGCTGTCCGAATTCCAGCAGATGTTGCAATGTTACATTTTTCAAGTACCGCGAATGTGCAAATTATCAAAGGAATGACTCATGTTTAGCATGATGAGATAAAATTATTGTATTGTAGTTCATCTTCTGGTAGGATTTATCTATGGTAATGACCGCACTTGTTAGAAAATTCAGTTTTGAAAACACGTGTTAAAATGATAGTTGGACAGATCGTCAACTATAGATCAACTCTATACCTATAGAGTTGATCTATCGCTCTCATACGTATTCACCTTGTTAGCTCGTTAGGAAGGGCGCAATTCACAGTAATACGGGTTTACGGGTTCGAGTCTGCTCGGTGCATACTTTCGTCTTCAACAACTCTGTGCACAGGCCAGCTCCGGAAAGGTTTAAATATTCAAGTTATAATCTTATTACTATTAATGTACTTCATTTTTTTTTTCATGATCTCATTTGGGTGGCAGTTTGAGGAGTAGGCGGCTTTTGCGGGTGCTTGCTATTTCCAAAGCAGTTTTCGCCCATGTAGACGGAGCACCAGGTTATTCTTCATTGTAACATCGGTACGAAATAATTCAATTGCACATGATGATCGACGTTGAACTGGTATTATAGGCTTCACTGATTTCTGTCATCAAGTCTTACAAAAGGATACACTAATTACCATCAACTGCCGTAAACTCATTCAGTCACCTTACTTTCTTATCTTTAGAGTGCATTTCTTTCTGTAAAACCAGGAGAAGATGAGAAAGTCATAAAGAAGAGATGGCTCGATTTGCAATACGATTCCCAGGATTACTCTCATTCATCAGCTCATTGTTAGGAAAATTCAAGGGCCACTCGATTGGACCCTTGAAGTAATGTGTTTAACCGCCTCAAGCTTGGCCGGTTCGGGAGGGTTTACAACAGTAAGAAGACACAATCCCCATTAAAAAGCCATTAGTAATATTCCAAGCTAAAAGATCTAGCTGGCAAGGAACTCCGCGGTTTTTTATATTGTTTATTATTTTAATGTGTGTGAACATAATTGAGGAAATCAGTGGCCTTGTAACGAAAGAAACAGCAATATCGACCCTTTTTCGGTAAGCTAAATATAAACAAAGCTGGTATTATTTTAGGCCTAATTACAAAATCGGTTATTCCTGTTGAAATATTAATATGGATGAATGATCAGATAAATGCATTTTCCCAATACATCTCAACATTAATTTGTGTGTCAGGAAAAGATTCCAAAGTGCCACAATACTTTGAACAATTTGGGGTGGGTCGAAGTTGTTTATTAAAACGATGCAGGGCCGAGTAACGTTTCCTCTTTGTACTGTCACAACCATAGTGTATTGTCTCTGTGCAAATACCAAGTGACAACTGGGTAGGTAATTGGAATGTTTCTGGATTAGTCCAGGACCGCTTAGAACTCCGCCTTACCACTTCATGCCAAGATATTTTGAGACTTGATTTGAGTTGTTGGACCATTTACCTTTTAGAATTCAACAGGTGCTTTTTCGAAAACCGGCTGCGGAATTCGAAATACAAGATTGCCGCCGGTAGCCATTTTAAAAAATAGAAATTTAATTTGGGATAACTAAAGGATATGTAATACATCGTTGAGGGGTTTTGGGGTGCTGGGAATTCATTTCTGACATCGGTTTTATCATTAGAGGTCCAGGTTACATGGTATGGATTTGGAATTCCAACGATGGCCGCCGGCAGTAATATGAAAAAAGACACATTGGAATTGCTTAAACCTAGTATTAGGTATATGCATCGTTTAGGGGTTTTTTAGGTGCTGGAAAGTCATTTCTGACATCATTTGCTCATTAGAAGGTCCATTTACATGGTATGGATTTGGACTTCCAAGATGGCCACCGCCGCATATTGTAAAGTACACATTTTGAAAGACTCATCCTAGGATTATGTGTAATACCTCGTTGTAGAAGGTTGTAGGTGTTGGAAATCCATATTTGACACCATTTTTAGGAGTAGAGAACCAAGTTAGGGTCAAGGAATTCAATGTGACCATTCATAACAATGCTAGACCATTAAGTCGTTGCAGGCCATCTTGAATTTCAAAATGGCCCGCCACCATTAACTACTTTTGGCCTATATCTTGGTCCCGGAGATTCGTAGAGGATAATTCTGGTGTTCGACTATACCCATGTTTTTTAGGGTCAAGGAATTCAATGGACACCATTGATAACAATGCTGTGGAACCATACATGTGCGGCAGCAATCTTGAATTCAAAATGGCCGCCAAGGAAAAAAAGGGATTATATTACATCCATTCGCCTTTGATAGAGGTTAGAAGCATTGATTCTGGGGTCTATAACCCATGTTTACAAGTCAAGGAATCCAAAAAGCAAAGGTAACTTTACGGTGTGGGTCTTTCGTTTGTGGGCAGCCCATTGGTTTATTTGGTGAAGACTTAATTCCTCCATGGCGATAGGGCACCAAGTAGAGAAATCCTTTTAGTGTCAGAATTGAACAAAGCCATCATTTGCGACATGTGATGTGAGTTGGGGATTTGACATATTTAGAAGAGAACTTTATGGCCAAACACAATATAGTGACATAGTTGGTAGTGAACATATGTGGTGGTGACAGGAGTTGGCAGTGTCATTGGTAATGACACATTAGTTTGTGGTGACACTTGTATTACCAATGTTTCTTGAAAGGAATCTATGACGTAAGTGGACAATATCGATGTGCAACTTTAGTTCCGTATGTACACAGATCTGGTCGGAAGCTTGGATTTTAAGTTGACATTGTTGGATGATGGTGTCTAAGTGTATAATGGAAAGTGACGTCAGGTGATGGTATATCATAATTGGCAGTGTGAAGTGATATTGCTGATGTCATAATGACAGGACATTAGCCGAGGTGTCAGCTTTGGCAGTGTCATATTTGGAAGTAAGGGAAAAGAGTGAAGGTCGTCATAATAGCTGGTGTCATAATTGGCAGTGGCCTAATTGAAAGTAACATAGCTGTGGTGTAATAATCGCAGCAGTGTCCTAATTGGAAAATTGGTTTTTTTTTTTTTTGTTGGTGACATAGTTGGATCATGCATCACCAGAGTCATCGCTTCTCTTCGTTCTCTGATTGAAACAGGCGGAGAGTCCTGATCATCTGAATCGTCGTCACCCGAATATCATTGATCAAGTCTCTCTACTTCCTCTGCAAGAGCTTCGGGAAGAATCTGACAATCAACCCTTAGTGGTTCTAAATGCCCAGATTTCGTGTCTTATCCATGTCCATCAGTTTGAGATGGAAAGTCTAACCTCCAACGGGAGTATCTGCCAGTCTCCATAATTATAGCAACCATGATAGTTCACTCTATGGCAGATATGTTGTCGTAAAACTGCACGACACGGTGGTAACGTGGCACGGTTGTGAACTTTGCAGCCGAGGTGCAATTTCAATATACCGTCATCACAACATTTTCTCCATGATGAGAGTTACCTGAGGCTGTCAATACTCTTGAATCTTGGTACGTACGCCAAAACAGCGATATATGTTCCTTTCCTCACTTTTACATTCCTCTTTCACCATCACCATTAATGTTGGACACTGGAACAGGAAACAAGAGACTCATCATCTAACAGAAATGTCTTACTCAGGAGTAAGTGTTGGCTGTTGGCCTACATGCCTTCACACATAGTGATACAACTAGTGCTTTCAAGGTGGGTTGATAGGGAAGGTTGAACTATCAAAGTGATGCAGAGCTTCCAAAGTTCAAACCATCCTAGCAGACCTAGGGAAGGGCAGGGGAGGTCACTAAGGAATTGTTGTGGTTCGAAGAAATTGCCATGTGAAATCTATGGTCGGCCGAGATTCAAGAGTGTTGACCGCCTCCAGGTCACTTCATCATGGAGAATGTTGTGATGACGGTATGTTGAACCTCGGCCATGTCGTGCAACATTACAACCAACACATCCGTAGAGAGAACTATAGGTTGCATATGGGAACTGAGGCAGATACTCCGTTGTAGACATTCCTCTCCAACTGATGGACAGGGATGGACACTTACTATGTACTTCTTGAACATAGGGTTGATGGCCCGATACTTTTCGAAGCTCTTGCAGATGAAGAAGAGGAGACTTACATACAAAGTTGATTTGGATGACGATGTCTTCAGACGACCAGGATCTACACCTGTTTCATCAGAGAACGAGACAGCAATGACTCTGATGATGCGTGATCCAACTATGGCACCAACAAAAATAACATTTCAATTATAAATTTGACATGCCAATTATAACACTAACAGCTATGTCACTTCAATTATGACACTGCCAACCTGACACCATCAGTTATGTCACTGCCAATTATGACACCACCAGCAATGTCAATAGACAATTATGACACCATCAGTAATGTCACTGCCAATATGACACCATCAGCCAACCATATCACATAAAATCTCAACTTACGCCAAAACTAGTCTACATACGGACTGAATACCGTGCGCTTGTAGCTATGTAAGCTGCGTCATTAGATGCGGTTCAAGGGAACATTCTAAATCATGTGTCACACCAACCATGTCATTTATACCAATGACACTGCCAACTTTGTCACTGCCACAGTGTGTTCACTACCAACCATGCCACTACTGTGTTTTGGCCATAAATGTCACTTCTAAATATGTCCATAATCCGCCAAATCACCTGTACCAATAATGACTTTTGTTCAATTTGACACTATAGTCGATACTTGGTGCTCCTTCTCCAAAGGAGGGAATTGCGTTCAAACAAAACAACCAATGGCTGCCAAACAAACAAAGAAAAACCCGTTACGTACCTTTGATCTTTTTGGATGCTTGACCTTGTAAACATGGGTATAGCACCAGAATATGCCTCTACCTCTCTCAAAGGCGATGTATGTGAATATAAGCCCATTTTTCTTGGCGGCCATTTTGAAGATTCAAGATTGCTGCCGCAATGAATGGTTCAGCATGTTTCAATGGTGTCATTGAATACTTTGACCCTTTAAAAACGGGTTGTATGGTACATCATAATTTTGAATTTTTGCCTCTACGAATCTCAGGACCAAGATATAGGCAAAAAGTAGGTAATGGTGGCGGCCATTTTGAAATCAAGATGGCTTCAACAACTAAATGGTCTAGCATGTTATCAATGGTCTCATTGAAGTCCTTGACCCGCTTACTTTGGTTCTTCCTCGTAAAAAATGTGTGCAAATATGGATTTGCATGCACCTAAAACCATCTACAACGACGGTATTACACATAATTCTACGATGAATCTTTCAAAAGGTGTATAAACATATGGAAAGCGGCGGCCATCTTGGAATTCCAAATCCCTACCATGTAACATGGACTGCTAATGATAAACCGATGTCAGAAATGAATTCCCAGCAACCAAAACACCCACATATAAACGATGTATTAAACATTAATACTAGGTTTAAAAGTATCCAAAAATGTTGTTGTACTTTCCCTATGACTGCCGGCGCGGCGCATCTTGGAATTCCAATCCATACCATGTAACATCGACCTCTAATGATAAAAAAGATGTCAGAAAGACATGAATACCAGCCCCCCCCAAAACCCCTAAAACGAGGTTATTACACATACATTTAGGTATCCAAATTAAAATGTATATTTTTAAATGGCTTACCGGCGGCCATCTTGGTATTTTCGGGAATCGCAGCCGTTTCGAAAAAGCACCTTGTGATTATTAAAGGTAAAAATGGTCCAAACACAAACTCAATCAAGTCTCAAATCTCTTCGGAGGATGAATTGTAAGCGGGGTTCTAAGCAGGTCCTGGACTAATTTAATGACAGGTGTATGTAATGTTCTCCAAGAAAAGTAGCGTAAGTCTTTGGTACAATCGATTAGATTTAAGCCCCACTGATTGAGATGAATAGGCCGGTTTGACAGGTTATCTTTGAATGATCAGTCGAAACCACTTCCTCTTCTTCATTCTCTCTGCGACAAAAACGATGCAGTTTGCAATAAAAATTATAGAAAAACTTAACCCTATGTTTTCTTCTGAAAGTTTTCAAGAGACACAATAACTACTCGGTTTCTTCTAGCGTCAACAAAATTTCTATAAGAGGTTCGTATCTACTTGGTATGCTTGGTTTCATTGTCACGTATGCAAACACCTTCAGATCGGAAAACAACAACATGCGAATGGCCATCTTAGCAGGCCATAATTCACGATTGTCAGACAACCTAATGTACATCAAGATATATTTTACATCGGTATCATTTTTCGTTGATGGTAACTCATGGGCCAAAATGTTCTTTTTTGTAATTCGGCACTTGAATTTCGGCCATTTTGGTACGTATTTTCGGCGTGTTTAGCTTAATTTTCTCGCACGAAATGCAATAATTTTACCAATTTATACTGGAAATCAAAGTTTACTATCTTATATGCGTGGTAGGTTACATATGTATTTGACGAACATGTTAATAATCATTTCGAGTTTTAATTTTTTTTCGGAGTATCGCACTCGAAAATCTGAGGCTTGGATTGAAAATTTTGTGACGTCATATGGGGTGGTCACGTCCTGTAAAAAATACCGGAAGTAATGCCACGTGCGTTCCTACTGTTACAGTAGTTCGCTGGTGATTATAATTCAGATTCAGCTGCAGAACAAGGCTAGCTGAGTGATGGCTTGGCCCGCTTTCCTGTGAGAGGGTGATTATCGCATTACCTTAAAGCCGTAAATAGGATCATGGTGGGATGTGAAAACCAAAAGGCGGCAACGTGATATGGTCTTTGAAGTAGTGTGTTGTGGGTCCTATTATTCAATGTCTGGGAAACTCTGCGCTCCAGCCGACGCTTCCTTCTTCTCAGCACGAAGAGCCTCTGAATACCAAGGTGTGAGGACGCAGATCGATTGTCGAGGGGAGCATGTTTCATCAACAGCCGTAGCTTAATGTTATTGTCAATAACTTGTGAATTTCATTCAGCATCTGATGGCACACGCAGAAGTCCTTATATCATAGCGGAAGATGTCATTTGATGTTTTCTGAGTCTGAATAGTTTAATGCTTGGTTTAGGTCGGTGATTTTATGAAACTTGACAGCGTAGTGTTAATAATTCATATGACCCAGATGTGGTCCCCGATGTGAGTTGGCCATCGACTCGTTGTTTCAAGTCACACAGATCTAGTGAGTGAGGTAATAGGGTAAGAGCCTTACGGTCGTCAGCAACATCAACATTAATGTCTCTGGCCACACTACTAACGTCTTTTTTTTTTTCTTATCACTCTTGAGTTTGTAGATGAGAATGAGTTGGAAGAGGTAGAGAAATAACGCTATTTGGAATCATATATTCATGGAGTGAAAATAATATTAGGAATCGGATGACACAAGAAGGAAAAGGCAAGGGGTGGTGACCGCCCATCCCCTCCCTTCGAGTGTGTTCTTACTAAAAGTGGATCCGAGGGTTAAGCCTGTATTAAAATACCCAGGCCATTAATGAAAAGTGTATACAATGTGAAGTAAAATAGCAAAATATTATGCGCGATGCATATATTAGTGCGCGACTAAATCTTGTTATGTTTGGAATCGTTGGACAACCTGTCGTCCCAATACGTAAATGGTGCGTTTTTTTAATAAACAAATATGTTAGGCTAACAAAAAAAACTATTGAAACTTATGTACTCTTGGTTTATGAAAAAGCGTCGACCACCTCTGTCCTCAGTAGCGTCACTAGCACGCCCTCGGATTCTTTGACTTACTATACGTGGGAAGATGCAGGACATGTGTCGTCTGTCACTCCAGCATTTCGTTTTTCATTATTAGGGAACAACAGTGAACGTCGTTGTGTTTTGTCACAGTACGGCCATCTGTGGGTACACGACTAGTAAAACCCGTTCATAAACGTCTCTTATCTTCAGTTTAATACAAACATATATCCTCGAGAGGACACTCTTTTAGTTGAGCAGAGAGTATGGGTAGCCGTCGTCTTACTAAAGGTGCGCTAAAATGCCAACCGTTCGCGTAAAAAAAAACAAAAAACTTAAGGTAATCATTCTTCTCATCCTTTATGTCATTTTAGCGAAAAAAATGTGAGGTAGCACCTTAACGCGGGTTAGGGTATGTAGTCAAAGTAGAAGGATAAGGTAGGGAGTTGCCACCCAAGGATATTTCATGTGCATTTTTGAAAATCATGACGTATGGCCAAAAAACTCCAGATTAAGTACAACTAAGTTAATTTGCCATCATTTAGACTGAAAACGGCATGAAAATCCGATATTCCGAACTTTAGCGCAAATTTGATTTTCGCCCATTTTCTGTGGAAAATGCCAATTTCGCCGACGTGCGGACTTGATGACATCATTGTGATGTATACTTGGTTGTTAGTACTTATTTTGATATCAATGGAAAGACGGAGGGACCATAGCTATCCACTGGTATTACAAAATCAAAAAGCATTGTGTGCTCTTTATAACGAATCCCCCGCCCTTCTTGGTAATCCGTGGTACAAAAAAAGGCCTGGTAAGACGAGGGATAAGGCTGCTCACCTTCTGTCGTCTATTTAGTATTGTCCAAATGTCGAAGAACTTATGTTGTGATAAATAATGAATACAGGTTATTTCGCTGGCTTTTGGTGCACTTCAAGTTGAGATTTTTAGATGTTTTGCTTATAGTGTTGAAAATGTGAGACTGAAATATTTCTTAATACTAAGTTGCTATGTCTGTTGTACTCCTGTTGTAAAGGAACCCGAGATGCCCCCAACATATGGTCCATGTATAGTTTCGCGAAAATTGGCAAACGTTACAAAAAGGCCGTTTTATTACTAAAAGAAAATTTGAAGAAGAAAAAAAAAAACAAAAAACAAAAACAAAAAGCATGTTTCGGAAATTAGGGTTGTCAAAGCTTAATTTGCTGTGCGCGAAAAACGATCATTTCGTTTCGATTTCCTTGCAAATTTCCATGCGGTATGGTAGCGAGTGAACGCTATCGCCAGCCATCAAGGCCATAACGTATTGCTGCAACGGTTGCGAGAAAGTAGCAAAGCGTGCGACATTTCCGGCAACACGTTGCGACGTCGGCCAAGCAAAATCATGATTTTCTGCTGAAGTATTACAAAACATTCGCCCACAACGCGTTGCTTAGATACTTCCAACGCGTTGGCCAAACCTTCACAACGCGTTGCGAGCTTACTATGAGCGCATTCAAGCTTCACAACGAGTTGCTAAGGTCCACAAGCATAAGGGTCATAACGTATTGCCGCAACGCAAACCAAACTATCTTTTTGGATCCTCATCCTTAGGAAATAATTTGCAAGTTTTTAAAAATATTAAATTTAATCTGGTATGAAGCCTTAAATATATTCGATACAAATTGAGATTTGACTTTTTACCGTTTTAGTCATTTTACTCTATAAACTACACAACCAAATTGCAGTAAGTCTGTACAAAACTATACCTTATTGGGGGATCTATGACGAGACGGACAATATGGAAAATGTTCCAAAATGTTTGGAGTAGTTAAAAAGTTTGACCCCTGTGTAACATAATGTCCTCTTGATAGAGTGACACCACAATTTGAGACCACCTAACTACCTTGCATTGATTCAGAGGGTATTGGGTACCTTAGATTGAGGCGGGCATGAAAGAACTCCCTAAATAAGGATCCGTGCTATTCTGCTCATTCTTTATAAGAGTTTCTGTTGTTATAATGTTTTGAAAATGTAGGATTTTTTATGGAGATCTTTTTTCCGAATTCCCAAAGTGCCAGCAATCAGGTTTACAACGTAATTAACCTGCTGAGCAGGCGATTTTTTTTTCCAATTAATACAGGTGCTAGGTCACTCCGGAGGTACGTCATTTCCTGAAGGTCGTTAACAAAACAAACCAAATCACCCAAGAAAAAAAAAAATAGTTTCTATGTTTTGCTGTATTTTTTTGTTTAATTTAAGTTAAAATATGTGAACTAAAAGTTTCAGTCGTTATGTTTTGAAGTTTGAGTCGGATTGAGTGAATTTAAGACAATGGTTTCTGCTGCATGATTGGCTGTCACAAGGTTGGTTATATTTTGCGCCGTGTTTGCCGGATTTTAGTCAACGGATTATCACACCGCCTGTACAAAAATAAAAAAGTTTACCGAATTACCGGAGCGACCTATAAAGTATATGAGTAGTAGGTTTTTGTTTCAGCAAGGGGAAATGGTCCGACGCCATTCCGCGATTATAGGGTGAACACAACAGCGTATAGATATATAATAAAACCCTATTCTTTTGAAAGATTGTTCAGATTGTCTCAAATCATGAGGTATTAATGGACATTTACACACTTTATGAGAGTGGTATAAATGTAACTAACCGAAATGATTTTCGCTTTCTTTACCTTTTCACCCTTTTCTTCTTCCTATTTTTCTCGGTGCCTGATTTTTATGTACTCTTCCGACGGAGGACCGTGGAAACACCCCTGGTACCATCAGCAGATCTGCCAAACATTGTGAGCAACAAGACTTCTAAGGTGATGTTTGAATTATTTATTTCAGGTCGACGGTAAGATGACACCGAGACGAAGACTAGAGGATGCCACTGTGTAGAAAAAGGTAGGAAAAAAATACATAGGTCTTCCAAATAGTCGAGAGTGCTCAAACCCACTGCAAGTAGTGGGGGCGTACGTAATCGTAATCTGACATCACAGTAAACAGACCAAAGAACATGTATGTGTATACATGTTACAGATCAATATGGAAGTGAGGCCTGGTTAAGACACGACCATATAACATCATTTATTATTATTTAGGTCATAATTGTATACCAACGATAAGCTTATATTTTGAATGAAGTGATGATCCTATGTGTTCATTTTGTTCAGGATCTTTTGATGCTTGTCCGTGAACTGTGCCAAACGATCTTGGGTGGGGCTATTCCTATGGGGTCTTTTATTATTTACCCCTTATTGGTTGGCCTAAATTCCAAAAAGACATCTCATAAGTTAGTTAATTTGGTTTTGTCTAATTATAGATTTACTATTGGAGTGGGGAGGGGAAGTGGGTTAAAAAAGGTCAAAAATATTCCCTTTCTACAAGGATTTTTTCGTCTTTATTGAGAAGCGTCTTCAGCTTGAATTTTTTAAATTTATTGGAGTAATTCTGTTGATTCTTTTTTGAAACTTTTGGTGTGGGGGAGGCTTTGGTCTACACGTCCCTTGAGGTTATAATACTGGTTTTCGGTAGTCTAGATATGCTTCTCAATGAAAAAGACAATTATTCTTCGCTTCAATTGTGTTATTTGGTTATTAGGCTATGTTTGTTTTTATATAATCAAGTGTTTTTAATTTCTTGTTTAAATCATATACAAAACTGTCCAATTAATTTTCTTAGTTTGCATTTTTGCCGGGTACATCGGGCCGGTATGGTTCGGGGTTGTGTGCTCGATGCCATGTAAGCGGCCATCATCTCCCTCGGAACCATGCTTGGATGCTTCCCGGTTATTAGTCTTTTTTGTTTTTATATATTGTTTTTTATTTTATAATTTTTTTTTTTTTTTTTTTTTTTTTTTCAATAAGCCGGGACTAACGGGGCATGGCATTGGGGTGTTGGTGCTGAGTTTGTTTAATCGGTACACAGGTACCCGTGAATGCTGGGGTTTGCATTCCAGGTGCTGCTTCAACTTTTGTTTATTGTGTAGCTTTTATGATATAATCTTCAAACTATCTGTATATTAGCGGGATCACCCAGGTTTGGCGGCGGGGGCGTGCTGTTATCATTAGATCAGTACGCGTGGCCCTGCTGTCACACTTGGGTGCTTCCGATTGTTATAAACTGTAAGGAATTATGCTTGTTTGTTTTTGGCTCTATTGGTTTTTTAATATTAGCTAAATTATGTTGAAATGTTAACCGGGAATCATTGAGCTGGCGGTGGGGGGCGTGCTGATATCACTTAATCAGCATGCGTGGCCCCAGTGCCATGCTTGGGTGCTCCTGTTGTCGGTTATTATTTTTTCAAGTTGTCAGTTCGTGTTTTGCTAAATCAATTAATTATCAATCAATATGTTGGTTTGTCTGTATTATATCTGTATTTTATGTGTTTATGTAAACTATTTAGTTTTTTTTATGCTATTTAATATTGTTTATTTAGCTTTCCTTTGTTATATATATTGGCTGGGAATCCACCTGGGTATGGCCACTGGTGGGTGTTGTGCTGATGGTCTTTGAATCGTACGCAGATCCTCCTGTGCCATGGTTGGGTGCTTCACGGTTGTTAGTTAATTGTTTTTTATAATCGCGTAAGCATTATTTTAATTATTAATATTTTTTATGTTGGCTTTACAGTGTTTAATTATTACATATCTTTTAAAAGGTTTTGCTTAATGTACTTTGTATATTAGCCGGGAATCACCTGAATATGGCACTGGTGGTGCGTGTTGATGTTATTGGCTCTGTGTGTATATCCTCCTTGTGCCATGTTTGGTGCTTCCGTTACTTTTAAAAATAGCAATCATCGTCAAGTTTGTATTTAATGTTGTATTTAGCCTTATTTATGTTTTAAACAAAAAAAATACTTTAGTTATTTTGCATATTAGTCGGGAATCACCGGAGAGTGATGGCAATTGGGGGGGCATGTGATGTTTTGATCTGGTCGCAAGTCCCTGTGCCATGGCTGGGTGCTTCTCGGTGCCTGTTTATGTATTTATATTGATTTATGTTTAATATTTTTAATATTAAATGTAAATGTTGGCTTTAAAGCTGTTAAATATCATTGTGTTATTTTTTAGGCTATTTTATATCTCTATTAAAAAATGTTGCTAATTTATTTTGTTATTTAGTCGGGAATCACCTGCATTAGGCACTGGTGGTGAGTGTGAGGTTATTGGCTCTGTGTGTATATCCTCTGTGCCATGTTTGGTTGCTTCCCGGTTACTTTTAAATTATAGCATCATTGTAAGTCTGTATTTAATGTTTGTACTTAGCCTTATTTATGTTTAAAATACTTTAGTTATTTGGCATATGAGTCGAGAATCACCTGAGTATGGCATTGGGGTGTGTGTGTGCTGATGTTTTTGAATCTGTTCGCAAGTCCTCCTGTGCCATGGCGGGTGCTTCTCGGTTGCTTGTTTAATGTATTTATATTGATTATGTGTAATATTTAATTATTAAATTTAAATGTGGCTTTAAGCTGTTTTAAATAATTCATGTGTGTTGATTTTAAGGCTATTTTAATATATCTATTAAAAAGTGTTGCTATTTATTTTTGTATTTAGTCGGGAATCACACTGAAATGGCACTGGTGGTGGTTGCTTGATGTTTTGGCTCTGTGTGTATATCCTCCGTGCCATGTTTGGGTTGCTCCGTGACTTTAATTATAGAATTCATTGTCAAATTCGGTATGTAATGTTGACTTAGCCTTATTTTGTTTAAAATACTTTAGTTATTTTGCATATTAGTCGAGAATCACATGAGTATGGCATTGGGGGTGCATGCTGATGTTTTTGAATCTGTTCGCAAGTCCTCCTGTGCCATGGCTGGGTGCTTCCGGTTGCCTGTTTAAGTATTTATAATGATGTTTAATGATTTTAATTATAAATTTAAATGTTGGCTTTACAGCTGTTAAATAATCATTGTGTGTTTTTTTAAGGCTATGTTAATTATTCTCTATTAAAAAGTGTTGCTAATTATTTTGTATTGTAGTCGGGAATCACCTGAATTATGGCAGACTGGTGGTGGTGCTTGATGTTTATTGGCTCTGTGTTGTTATATAGTCTGTGCCAATGTTTGGGTGCTTCCGGTACTTTCAAATTATAAGCACTCATTGTCAATTTCTGTATTTAATGTTGTCCTTAGCCTTATTATCGTTAAAATACTGTATTTTGCATTTATGTCGAGAAATCAACTGAGTATGGACATTGGGGTGCATGCTATGTTTTTGAATCTGTTTGCATGTCCTTCCTGTGCCATGGCTGGGTGCTTCCGGGTTGCTTTTTAATGTTTTTATAATTGATTTGTTAATATTTTAATATTAAATTTTTATGTTGCTTTTACAGGTTTAAATAATCTGTGTGTTTTTTTAGGCTACTTTAATATTCGCTATAAAAAGTTTTGCTATTTATTTTGGATATTAAGTCGGGAATCCACCTGAATTATGGCAATGGTGGCGTGCTGATTGTATTGGCTCTGTGGGATATTCTCCTGTGCATGTGTGGGTGCTTCCCGGTTACAGTTTAAAATATAGCAATCATTTTTATTTCTGTATTTAAAAAAAATGTTTTGTTGTACTTAGCCTTATTTGTATGTTTAAAATGCTTTAGTTATTTTGCATATAGTCGGGAATCACCTGAGATGGCACCGGTGGTGCGTCCTTTTTTGTTTGTTTATCCTCCTGTGCATGTGGGTGCTTGATGCCGTTGAAGTTAAATGTCTATATAATTGATTATGCTATTTTTTTTTTCAAATGATCGATCAATTATTTTGTCTTTTCAGCGGTTAATAATCAGTGTGTAATTTTGGAGGTTCTTTAAATACCTCTCTGTTTATTTTTTTTTCCAATGTTTGGTTTATAAGTTGAGAACATTTTGTTTTAGTCGGGAATCACATGTGTATGGCATTGGGGTGCGTGATGATATTCATTGTATCTGAACGTGTCCCCGGTGCCAGATTGGTGCTTCCCGGGTTGTTGCGTTTTTAAATTTAATTGGGTAAATTTCATCTTTTTGTAGTTTTAAAAATTTCTTGCTTATTTTTTTTTTTTTTGTAATTAGACTTAACAAAAGTGTGCCCGATTTATTTATGTGTAACACGCTGGGAATCACCTAGGTATGGCATTTGAGGTGTGTACTGATATTAATTAATCGGAATGCCTGTCCTCCGATGCCTTGCTCCGGTGCTTCATGGGAGTGTTTTTTGTTTTTCCTGTATTAACATGTTATAAATGTCAAAAGGCCACCTAAAGTGCAATAGTTTTTTTTTTTTTTTTTTGATACATGTGTCATATTATATTGCAAGATTATTTTTTGTAGAATTGGAGGTATTTGTATTAGTGTTTAGGGAAGTTAGTATTTTGTAATTTGGTTTGTTTTTAATGTTGGATATTGTAACGCAAGTGTTTTTTGTGTTGTATAAGTATAAGTGATAAGTATACCTAATGTTGTAATGATTTGGTGGCTAAGGGCCACCCGGTGGGGGATGTCCTCTTTTAATAAAAAAAAAAAAAAAAGTGTCGTAAGTGAGGGTATTTATACATGAAAACTCAGAGTAACGGTTGCCTTTCCAGAGTCTATACTTTGCAAATTATTTCATCCTGTCATGATGTCAACTGTAAATAATGCTGGTTATTGATTATTATTTACGCCCCCACTACTCGAGAGTGCCCCACTACTGAGCACTCTCGACTATTTGGGAGGTACAGACCATACTGGTCCTGGAAGTGAGACCTGGTCGTGACACCATAACTATAGATACAAACATGTTTTTGGTTTTAAGACACCGACCATGTTAGACGATCGTCTGTCTGAAGATCGGAACCATGATCGATAAGTGAGGGTTTATACCGTGAAATTCAGAGTAGTAACGGTGCCTCCCCTGTAATGGGCAGTGCACTCAAATGTAGTCAACTGTAAATAATGCCGAATCGAGGTGCATGGGCCTGCCTGATATATAGACGTTAGTTCTTGTAACCTAAAGTGTTCCCATCTTTCTGCTTTGTTAATCTATTATTTCAAAATTAGAGATGCAATGGAAACTTTGGAGTGGCTGAACTGCGATTCGTTTAAAGTAAGTTGGGCGGCAGCTAGGCCGAGTTTCCGATTCGGGATATGAGGATGATACCTCGATTGTTCACCCGCTTTTTTGAGAAGATTAACATCACTTTGTGAGGAAAAGAGATAAAAATATACTTGTGATCATTTGGGCCTGTAATAAAACGTAGATGTGCCGGGTTGTTGTATGGATATGGAGAGTTCCAATCAAACATTTTAGCACTTAGATAAGAAAGTTTACACCTTACCAGTCCACGTGTATAGCTGACTGCAAGTAAATGCCACCGATGCTACAGTTAGCAAGAGTAACAATTGTACCCACGCCCGCAAATACTTATTTCTTATGCTTACTATTGATTGTTTTTCAAGCAGCTATTTATTTTTTATCTTATTGTTTTTCCAAGCAGTGATATTTAAAACAATGCCAAATCAGTTCATTCTGGCTGATTATGTTGATTCTTTCCTGAATATTTTTGTATTTAATAATTGCATAATTAATGAACAATTGACATGTCAATCAAAATTGGCAAATACTGTTTGTAAAAATAAAATCAGAACTTATTGCCCTATATTTTTTTTTTTTTTTTTTCAATTTTCGGCAAACTTGGAAATTTGCCCACGAAAAGTTTTGCACTCCGCATTATGTTATGACCACCAAAATTTTTGGCACAAATGTAGGTTTTTAATGTTCTGCAACTTATTGGGAGGAATTCTTGATATCTGTCTTACTTTTGATTAATAGTCAAATCCAGCACGAAAAATCTATTTTTTCAAGAACTTGATTGCCATGGCAACACTCTGATAAAAATGGAAAATATATCCGCATTAGGTTGCAAAACTTGACCCATGTAATTTACCTGGATAGCAAACAACTGGTAAAAAGACCCTATTAGTACTATTTTTGGGGGCAAAATGTGCAATTTTGCTTTACCCAAATTCCACACATTTGACCTTTGACCTCATCTCATTTGCATGTACGTATTAATATGAACGTAAAAAAAACATATTCTGAAAGTTTACTTAATATGCTTCATGTTGATATACATGTATCACAAGTTCTAAGTTCCCCCAATATTATCCTTAATTAACGAAATACAAATACACAATTTCAACAAAATCCCAAATGCAAATGACAAGGGACGCCCTTCTGCCCATCTTGTGAAAAAATATAGAAATCCAATCACGCATACTAACGAGACCCTCATTTGAATGAAAAAAATGCCAATAAGAAGTTGCAGAGAAAAGCATTGCTCCAATGTATTGGTTTGAGTGATTCTACAAGGTAGAGTAGACTTTCATTAGTTAATAACTTTACCTTACAGAAGTTTCTTGTCTAATAGGATGTTTAACTAAAAATAAGATGCAATCTTTGTAATCTAACATATAATTGCAGACCTTTAATGGAAAGATGACAAAGAAATGCAAATTAAATGTAACATTTGGGGAACAACCCAATTGTCGAGCGACTTCTGTCACTGCTACACCTTCTCCAAGCCAACCAATTGCCATTCACGCTGAGCGACAGCTATGCCCGCCAAGTTTAAATCTGTAACAGAAACGTGACTGACATAGGCATAACAGGGGAGAATTGTCAGAGGGGGAATATTCCCGGTCTTGAGGCAGATATTCCCGGTTTGAGGTGGTTTTAAGGCACATTTTCCTGGTTGGAGGTGAACATTCCCAATTAGCATGATTTTTCGGCTTTTTTCCCTGTCAAAGCTCTGTGCGGTGGCAACCTCCCCCCTGCCCTTTCCCCCACCCCACCCACTTGCCTGTTACGGTATTAATAGCTAATACCCAAGACCTTGCCGTAGTAATCACAGCTGTTTGAAAGTCTCATTTATTATGACAAAACGAGAATAAAACAAAAAAATATCAACGGCGACACACTTTTGACAACTGATTTGGAGTATTTATGCCACTAACTATATTCTGTGTGAATTTGATGAAATTTCATCGCGGGCAAATATGATTTTTCATAAAAATCTAGTTTTACACGTCTTTCTATGGGAAATAGGCATATAGAGGGCGCTATAACATACAAATTATGACCTTTGCAGGCCTATATGGCAAGATTCTAAAAATAAAAGAGACAATTTGCATGGGGTCAAACAGCTGTGTAATAAAGCCAGCTGTGTAATCCTATTAACTTTAGATTAGATACAAAATGGATTGACATTCTACTTTTTAAAGCATGATTAAACCAGTACAATGGAGCAATGCTATTTACTGCAACTTTTTTATTGACACTTTTTTCATTCAAATGAGGCTCCTGTTGGTATGCGTGATTGGATTTCTATCATTTTCTCACAAGATGGGCAGAAGATAATCCTCTGTCATTAACATTTGGGATTTTGTTGAAACCATGCGTTTCTTATTCATTAATTACCCTCGTCTACCTCGTCTACATTTTTGGCCAAAAACAAATGATTTTCTATGGAAATTGACAATTTTGCTAACATGCGAACTTTATGACGTCATTGTGACGTAATGCTAGGCATGTTGGTACTCATTTTGGTATCAATTGAAAGAGCATGACCATAGCTATCCATTGGTTGCCACCCCTCCCCCTATCCATCACTGTGGGATCACCCTGTATCTTTCCCATACCCCGGTGGATGTTTGTTTGGATGAAAAGGAGCGGAAAATGTCAATTGACAATTACATTATATAATTTTGCACCAAAAAGGGGGGTATTAGCAAGCCGGGGAAACAACCTGAATGGGGGGGGGGAAAAAAAAAAAAAAAAAAAAAAAAAAAAAAAAAAAAAAAAAAAAAAAAAAAAAAAAAAAAAAAAAAAAAAAAAAAAAAAGGGGGGGGGGGGAACTTAGAACTTGTGATACCTGTATAACGACCCCATGTGAAAGTATTTTAACTCTCGTAACCTGACCATTTAAAATATCACCTGAAAATGACCCCTGGTCCCCCATTCAATATAAAGATAGTTATTAATCTTTCTCTGGGGATTGCCAGCGCACGCGTGTTGGGAAAATGTGCGCTTGGTCGGTGTAGAAGTAATTATAGTCCGGCGTGCACACAGTCCGGCTACAGCGGTAAGGAATATGGCACTCAAATCAGTTGATCTTTCTCGCAACATTAGTTTCACGCTTTATTCCGTTATCGTCTATGGAGCCCGGACTATGGCTCCTGTCGGACTATAGTTGCTTTCACACCGGAATCGAACCGGCAACATCCTCATTATATCCATAGTGTGCCTTAACTGTATTTAAATGCACTTTTGCAAAAAAAAAAAAGATAGCGGACCCCTGCTTTGGTTAGGGAGAAATTGCCCCTAGATCTAACAAGAAAAAAAAATAACGCTGCCCCTTTTTTGGCGGCGATTGTCTGATTTTCATCTAGGGACTTTAAGGAATATACTACAACGGCGCCCTTACAAATTAAGCTAAACAATTAAGGTTTGCTAAAGGAGCGATAGACGTTATAAATCGTCATGTGAGTGCAACAAAGTCATACCTGACATTTTTGGCGAAATTGAGTTATTTATGTAATATGAAAAAGTAGATCATTACGCTTAATTTGATATACATTTCAGGTGACAGTCTCAATTTATTGTAGAGTTATTAAGCTAAATATGCCTATTTAGGTGTAGATACGACTTTGTTGCACTCAAAATTGAATTTCCCGTGTCGTGCAACAAAGTCGTAACTGGTAGATCGACTTTGTTGCACGACACGGGAAAACCAGTATGTAGATAGGACATTTTATTTCTTGTAAAGCGATGATTTTTAAAAAGGTGTTTAAGTAAAATATCCCCCAAAATATTTTGTGAAAAGAGCAATTTCATTTTTTACCAAATTTATGCTAATTTATGCTAATTTTGGCACAAAAACCTTAAAAACCTATCAAAAATGTAGTTACGACCTTTTTCTACTCAATATAACGCCCAGCACTTATTTTACAAAAGTAAATGAATACGCATAATTTAACATATATTTCAAGTACAAGGCTCTATTTATTTAACTAGGTAGTTTTCCAAGAAGATAAGGATGAATAGGTATTAATCTTTCAGTGTAGAAAAAAGTAGGAATAACTATTATTATTATTTTCATTATAAGCTTCACATCTCTGCCACAAATAGCCAAAGATGCTTATATCATTGCCAGAATTAACCCTCGTCTTACCAAGCCTTTTTTTTTGTAACACGGATTACCAAGGGTCTTGAGAATTCGATGCTTATGATTTTGATACCAGTGGATAGCTATGGTCCTCTTCTTTCTATTGATACCAAGATAAGTACCAACATACCTATTATTGCGCCACAATGACGTCATCAAGTCCGCGACTGTGCGACTGTGCTAAATACGTCACAGTCGTCATAGCAACTTCGAACATGCTATAGCCCATGCTATTTTAGAAGCCATTTTGAAAATCTGCAAAAAACTCCGTGCCCGATCTATGCGAAGATAAACTTTCTGCATAAACCACATGCCTGATGATGTTCTTGGATATAAAAGGATCATTTATATTCGAGGGTCCCCTGGCGAAATCAACGAGAAAGTGCATTTTCCTTGCCGTTAGTTTTAGTTGTATTGGCTTGGGCGGTAAACATCCAAGCGTCCACCAGTGAGCTCGCCGATTCAAGATGGATGTCCGACCTCTAGCCTTTTATTACTCCAACTTTGTGGTCAAAACATGCTAGAAACACTGTAAATTCTTGAAAAGGGTGTCAACATCTTGATTTTCCGTTGCAAGAATTGTCTGTATCTCTTGCTGTTTTTACTGTTTTCACAGAATGTAAACACCCAAATTGTTTTCAAATTTGTGGAAGTGAGTTCAGTAAGGATCCATTTCATTATGTGATTTTTTTCTACGCCATTGTGGCCATCTATTTAAAGGTAAAATCACACCCTTAGTGCTTAGTTAAAATTATGCGATCGTTCATGTCATGACCGCTTAGATAAAGAAAGCACGCCCTCCAGTGGCCTTCCACCATGACATGATTGCTTTTTAAAATCCTGTTATTTTTAATTTTTGTTATAAAGCGAATGACACCATTTCACGGAAGTTTGATGACAAGAGACAGAAAAATAAAACACTTTCAATTCAGAGAGATTAAACGATTTGTTAGCACTGTATGGCTTGTACTAGGACAATGATAGTTTTAGAATAACACATCAATCACAGGAGGCGTATTTGTGTCTTCTCG
>JAMKCH010019868.1:0-115119 GCA_023653785.1 Ophioderma brevispina
ATCGATATCCAAATGATTTAATACCTAATCTAATTCAGCTTTGTTATTGATGCTAATAATAAGGAAATATTTTGACTTCATTAGACCAACTTGAGTATATGTCAATCTGTTCGTTGAAACAATTGTATTTTAATTTATATCATAATTGTATTTACTTGTTTTTGTTAAATCACAAGATTGTGGTGAGAATAAATGAACTGAATTAACATGTTCCGCTCCTTTTCATTTAAAAAAAACATCCAACGGGGTATAGGTTAAGAATACAGGGTGATCCCAAAAGGATGGATAGGGGCCGGTGGCAACCACCCCCCCGGAAGAGAAGTACCACATGCATAACACAACAACACGGAACATCACAGACAATGATTTTGAGGACCAATAGATAGCCTATGGTCATCCTCTTTCCATTGATACAAATGAGTACAACAGCTTGCATTACGCCACAATGACGTCATAAATTTCGCAGTCAGCAAAAACTGCCATTTTCCCAGGAGAACACACAGTGAAAAATTCAATTTTTTTCGCCCAAAAAGGTTAGGGTTAAATCCGATTTTCATGCGGCGGTTTTTTGACTCTACTTGATGTAGGAAATGGACTAGTGTTATTATAGACAGCAAGGTAAAGCTATAATAAGGTGTTTTGAGTCGCAAAATGCGAAATATCAAATTTCCACCCTAAGTGTCAGTATTTTGATACTTTCCTCAACATAGACGTCATGGTGACTCAAATGGGGATGTTGGTACTTATTGCGGTACCAATGGAAAAGAAGAAGAAAGAAGGAAGGAAGAAAGAAGAACGAAAAAGAGAGAAGAAGAATGAAGAAGAAAGAAGAAGAAGAAGAAAGAAACTCTAAGAGCTATTTCGTTTCGGTACCAAATTTATTAGGGAATCGGGTGTTCAGGTAACGAAAATCACAGGGGTGGTGGTAAACACCCTTCCCCCTTCGAGAGTTTGTTAAAAAAAAGGCTCAGTAGACGAGGGTTAAACGTACTTTCTTGGGCATAACTGTATAAATTCCCATTGGAATGGCGGAAAAAAAAAAGGTGTGTGCTTAACAAAAATTTGTCATATCTGGCTTATTTTTTAGTGATTTCTTTATTTTTTAACAAACTGGGACGTATATTATATTTGCTTTCTTACAACAAATAATCTAGGATTCAGTGACTTATCAAGGTCAAGGTCATCTGCAATCCTTGCACAATTTTGGTTTATCACGATAAGTAGTGTTTGTAAATCAGGAAATGGAGTTTTGTGTGATTTTCACAACGGAAAATACGTTTTTAGCCGATTTCGTATAAATGGTATTTAGTTAAGCCGCCGTGTTGCTTATGAGTCAAAAACTCGTGTGGCCCCAAAGCTTATTTTGGAGAATATAGTTTATGACAATATAAAAATACTAGTAGTAATGCAAGATAGGTTGAAACAATCGTGCATTTTGGGGTACAAGTACCAAATTTGGCACAGATGATACGGAATTTACCAGTGAACAATTTTGGATATAGACCCAAAATCCAGTTTTTCCAAAATGGTCGCCAAACCAAATTCAAAAGGCGCAATACAGGCAATAACATGTAATAAATTTCTAGTAAACGGTGTCGCACGTAGGTGTGTCCTTGATGTTTCTTTGATAAGCTTATTATTTCAATGCCTTAACAATATGCATATGGAAGGACTTTGAAGTTTTTAAAGATGCCGTCCAAACAAAATGCACCCGCATAAATGACTCAAAATACCAAATTAATAGGAAACTCTGTAGCATAACAACATCACTATCGGTTTACCTGAAAAAGTGTATATTTGAACTAATTAAAACATTTTGGTGATCTGGAACTCTTGGGATAATAAGATTCAAATAATCACAAATTAGTAACGGGAGTCACTAAAACTGCAAAAGTTGCTATATAAATGAGTAAAAACCATTTTTAATGAATAAAACTCGCATCTGCTGTGCCGTTATTTTTGATATATTAGTGCTACACCTGCTCAATTTATTTGTAAATCGAATGTTTTATTGCACTGTATATTAGCAGCGTGGATCTAGGGAGGGGGTCGGGAGTGGGCGCGTGCCTCCGGTAATTCTGCAAAATCTTGCAAAATCAAACCATTGTGGCTAGTTTAGCCTTTTCAGCCCCCGGTATTTTGACGTTTCAAATCGTGAATCCGCCCCTGATTAGGGTATTTTTAATTGAAAATAAATACAAGTCCGTACTTATACTGTTCTAGTATTACTGCCATAACAAATGTTAACTAGGTAAAAAAATATTGCGCCCGGGCGCCCATCCACTAGCTTTACGCTACTGGGCAAAGGAAGGGACTTGGCGAGCAATGCTGAAAATAGAACAATAAGCGTAATGAACAAGGGGATGTGTAGTAATGACCAGGAAATCAGTGGGGCATGGACAGGGTGATACTGAAAGGGAACAATGGGATGATATGAGTAGCTACGGAGGAAAGATATTACTAATCAAAGGAAGGGCCCAAGAAGACCTGGAAATGAGAAACCCGAAATAGATATAAAAGGGTTAAAAAGAATGGGAATTAGACAAGAACATAATGAACAAAACAAGAATAATGGTTAAATTAAGAATGTAATACCCCAAAATAAATAATAATAAAATATAGTGGAAAAAAATAAATAGCATAAATCACAAAAGGTACAGAGATACCTGAAAAGAAGCTGAAAAAATTTAGGAAAATACGGGACCTAGTTGTTCCTTCCTGGATGTTGAGACAATGGGGCTGGATGGTGAGTGGCACTTCATCTATCCTTGTCTCTGCTGAGACGGACAGTTGGTCAAGCGGTTGCCAAGAAATTGTCACCCGTCATATTCAGAATGGTGTGTGGTTAGTAAGTTGATGGAAGGCTTACCACGGTGTTCAACTTGTTGGGTGACGGTGGAAACTATGGCCATAGAAAGCATCTCTTAAGGGAGTCTTAGTTCCCCAACATAGGACTTCACAAACATGCAGAAATAAGAGAAATAGACTGGGAACAGATCTAATTTACAAGACTGGCCCGCATTGGGAATGGATGGTGATCCCTTAATGCCCCTTAGGTGACTTGGACCTTTGGACCCCTGTAACTTCAACCAATATGTCACAAATGTCATTAAGTATTTTTACGTTGTTAACAACTTTACAAGGATCATATTATTGAGTTTCAATCAATACAAGCATTGTCAGAGAATTGCTTTTATACCTCTATAACGTGACCCCGGGGTCACGGATGGGTCAACTGTACTGGTTCTGTATTTATGATGCCACGAGGATTATCCCTGACAAATTTCCGCTCAATCGGAGCTTGTTGTAGATTTTGACCTTTGACCGGAACTTTTTGACCCTTGGGGTCGAGACTACATAGAATCTTTTACCATGTTAATGTTACATCACTGAAGCGAATAACGGCCTTTATCTGTCTTCATAGGCTGAGATTACAGACATGGGTCTTATTTTTAGCATTTTTGACCAATTGGGACCATTTGGACCCCTTTAATGAACCTCTGACACCAATTATGAAAAAATATTCATGAGACACGCAAAATGCATTGTTCCAGTTTAAATAAAAAAAATCTATTATGCTTAGTTTGGAGATAAAAAATTCTTGAAGCTATTTAGCTAAAACCGGAAATGACCTTAAAGACCTTTGACCCCAAACTAACAATTTCTTGCATACATCAGGTAACAACTATGCATATCTGCAAGGTTATGTCACTCTACATGTTTACATTGAGATAAAAATTTTTGAAATATTTTTGGTTTTTGACCGTGACGTTCCCCCTTTACTGACCTTGACCCCCATGCCGAGCACAACGTTTGTGTCGGGTTTTACGCTGCTTCATTGCATGAGTCACGTACCATCAACGTTGCATAACGCAATAGCTATTTTTGAAACTTTTTGAAGATTTTTCACATTAATAACCGGAAGTGCCCCCTTAATGACCTCAGATTGACCTCTCGACACCATAACCTTTGTGAAGGGTCCTAGCTGCTTCAACATGCATAATTCGCTTTACCATGCAATGTAAACGGTATGAGATATACAGATTTCAAAGAAAAATCACACTTTTGACCCTGTGACCCCTAGATGAACCCCGTAGGGGTCAAAGCATATGTCATAATGGGATGGCTCAGCGTCATCTGGTGCAAGTCTGGTCAGACTACGTCAAACCATGAAAAACCAAGTCATTTGAAGTGTTTTCCAGACAAGAAAGAAGAAAGAAAAAGAAAACGCATCAAAACAGAACAAGACGGCCTGATAGCCGTCTTGTAAGAACTAGACCACTCCAGGAGACTATGCCGTTACGTATGATGAAGTCATATTGACCTTTGACCGTAACGATGCTCTTAGAGCGGGGTACTGTGGACACTTTTTCACTTTTCATTGATGCCTACAAGATGGCATCGCTATGTAGGTCAGTACGCTTCTTTTATATTTGAACCCTATATGACCCCATTTGACCTTTTGACCCATATTGTGGGCCATAGAATAGAGCTTTTCCCAGTGGTTCTTGTGAACACATTTGACATAAATATCTAAACTTTGGTTGATGATTTATAGCGTTTTTGCATATTAATTAAGCGCTCATTTGCATATCTTAAACGTGACCCCCAATCCAAGTGTTATCGATTTTGAGATATGCATTTTTGCCTATTAATTAGATAATGCCGCCAATATTTGGAATGTTATGCTTTCCGATATTAATTCTGTGTCCAAGCTGTATACACTGACCAAGACCGATGCTCATGCCATAATTTTCAGCAGTAGTGCACCTTATCTGTCGAGACGTAGGCCTCAAAAGATTTTTTAGTTTTTGACCTCTTTTGACCCCTACTAGAGGTCAAAGGTCCACCTATGTACACCCCTGATGTAGCTTGGGTCAGTGGTTCTTCTGACCGATTTTGGTCAATTCGCCCAGCCGTTTGGCAGAAGAAGGCGAAAAAGGGATGGTCGGAAGATAAGAAGAAGAAGACTAGACAGAGAATTGTCCGTTGGAAAAGGACTTTGGTTTATATCAGCGGAAATTGATTTCATGTTTGATTGAAAATATTGCATTTGAAGATAATGGCCCAAATCTGTTTACTTGCATAGACAGCGATTTGTTAACATACTGTCCCAATTGTAATATTTCATACCTCAAGATTCTGAACTAGATTTGGAAACAGATCATTACCACAGTGGAGGTGTGATCTTTGACCTAAACGACCTTTATCTTCGAAAATTATTTAGACATAATTTTAGAATGGCATAAGGATCAGTTCCAGTCACATGCAGCTCATCGGAATTTTGGAAATGTGCCCTTTGACCTCTTAAGTGACCTTTGATCTCGAAAATCTTTTCATCATATTTAGAATGTCATAAGGATCATTTCAGTCAAATTTCAGCTCGACCAGAGCATTTAGAAAATTTGACCTTTAGACTGTTAATGACCTTTGACCGCGGAAATATGTCAACATGTTATATGTCATAAGGATCATTTCTCTCTGTCAATTTCAGCTAAATCGGAGCTTTGAAATTGACCTGACCCCTTAATGACCTTTGACCTCGAAAATATCAATCAACATGTTTAGAAGTCCTAAAATTTCAGCTTTAATCGAGCATTTTAAAATTTGACCTTTGACCTCTTGAACTTTTGACCTCAAATATTCTCAACATAGTTTTAGAATGTCATAAGGATCATTTCAGTAAAATTTCAGCTCAATATGACCCTTTTAAAAAGTTGACCTTTGACCCCTGAATGACCTCCATTTAACTTGTATGGAATTTAATAACATACATCTGTGACGTAGCATCAATGTAGTACCTTCATATTGCGATATGATTTTTTAAAGATATTTTAACTCGGGCCGAAATCCCCTTAAATGACATTTAATCGTCCAATTCATTAAGACTTTTGGAGGGGTTTCTGAGGTGTACACCAAACACACATGAGTCACGTGTTCATACTAAGTAATCTGTAAAAGAGGTAGCATTTTTAGTGAACTCAGGTTATTGACCCCGTGTGACCCCAAATGACCGTTTGATCAAAATTTCAGTAAGTAATTTTTGTAGGGGTTGTCAACCTACACCACTACAATTGGGGGGGGGGGGTCACATAATCATACAATGATAGCCTGTAGTAGCAGTAACGTTTTTTGACTTTTTTGACAGGACGAATAAAAAGAAGAAGAAGTCGACGACGACGACAGTCGACTTTGTAATGAAACTGTTTTGTGTTGTTTGTGACCGCTAGCTATCATAACCGAAATGGTACCCTTCGCGATATGCGAAACTGATGTTGCATGAAATGCATTGCTAACATCAATACTTTTATGTTCCGCTTTGGTACCACACATCCTTGTGAATTGTGGTATGTTCCGTTCCAGATTAGTCCATAATCTTTGATGTAAAGCAATTGACAGACAGACTCAACAGCTCCGAAGGCGTTTCCAATAGGGACGATCCGAATAATACGTAAACCCCCTAAACAGAAACACAGTAACATCTATCGATACGTAAGTTTCCCCATGTCACGGCAACTCCATAAACCATTCACCTCTGGGGGGGGCACGCTCTAAGAGAAGTCGCGCAAACAGA
Source organism: Ophioderma brevispina (assembly GCA_023653785.1). Lineage (NCBI taxonomy): Eukaryota > Metazoa > Echinodermata > Ophiuroidea > Amphilepidida > Ophiodermatidae > Ophioderma > Ophioderma brevispina. The sequence continues at coordinate 6,575 of JAMKCH010019868.1, forward strand.
TCTATATATCAATTGTGGATTCTTGACACTAAGTTGATTTAATCTTTTCTTCGAAGTTAATTCGAGCTACTGTTGGACATAGAATCCTAGCTCTACAGCCCAAGGCACAGGAAAAATTGGGTAAGGGTAACCATTCAAGCACGGATACGAACCCCCCTACCCTATTGTACCAATTTGCCCCTACCTCTGCTCAGATAACCTTGATCCACTACCTGTGGTACAAGCCATGTGGTGGATAGATTGGGGGGTCCTTGGGCCGCAATCTGGCGGTTCTAGCTCTTGAATTGCCGGAGAAGTAGGGTTTTTCTAGTATATTTTTTTGGACACAAAAATTATATTTCTCTTGACCTGACCGTTGAACCCAATCTGTGGACATGGCCATAGGGGCCCTGGTCTAGTGGTTCTTCTGACCAAGTTCGACTCAAATCGGACAAACCGTTCGGCATAAGCATTTTTAAGCAAGGTACAAACAAAGAAAGAAGAAGAAGAAGAAGAAGAAGAATAAGAGAAAGAGGGAAACCTGAAACGACAATATATCCTGCGGCTGCTCCGCATGATATAAGAAGAAGAGAAACTAAACAGCATAAGAAGAATACTATGCCCCTTTTCAACTGGCATAGTAACTAGACCTGTGAACAGAACTAATTTACAATACGGCCATATTGGGAATGAATGGTGATCCCTTAATGACCCCTGAGGTGACTTGCCCTTGTGACCCCTGTAACTTCACCAAATGTCCTTAAATGTAAAATTTTACTTTACAAACTTTATCAAGGATCAATATTAATTGAGTTCAACTCAATTCAAGCATGTCATGGAATTGACCTTTTCACCCTATAACGTGACACCTGGGTCACGGATGATGGGGGAAACTGTACTGTTCTGTATTTATGATGCCAAAGGATTTAGCCCTGACAAATTCAGCTCAATCGGAGCTTGGTTTGTAGATTTTGACCTTTTGACTTGAACTTTGACCCTTGGGGTCGAGACTATGATAGACCTCTTCTACTATTAATGTTACTTCACTGTAGTAATAACGGGCTTTATATTTCCTCTCATTAGGCTGAGATAAATCCATAATTTGGTCTTATTTTTAACATTTTTTTGGCAAAATTGACCTTTTGACCCCTATGACCTTTGATCCCGGTAAAACAACCTGAGGTACACAACAAAAATGCATTGTTCCCAGTACATATAAAAAAATTCTACTATGGCTAGTTCTGGCGGATAAAAATTCCTTGAATTTATTTAACCTTAAAACCGAAATGAACTTAAATGACCTTTGACTCTGAAAGAAAATACCTTGCCTACATCGGGTACACACGATGCAAATCTGTAAGTTAAGTCACGTTACATGTTTTGAGTTTTGAGATAAAATGTTAGGATTTTTGGATCTTTTTGGTTTTTGACCGGAAGTGACCCCTTAATGACCTTTGATCCTGAAACTGTGGGAAACCCAAGACCCTGCCTGGTAACAATACATGTCTCTAATGACGTCACTCTGATACATAATTTTGTTAGGACACGATTTTTTTGAATATTTTCACAATTTTTGGCTGTCAAACAGGAAATGACCCCCTTAATGACCTTTGACTCCTTATCCTGAACACCCTATATGAAGCAATGGTTCCCCAGTGGTTGCCTCTGAACCCTTGGTTGATTCGGCGTAACCTGTATGAAGGAAGATTAATTTTTAAATTACAAATTTTGATGCCTGTGGCCAGGTTTAAGGTCAGACAGGGGTCATTGTCATATGACATAAATGGTACGGGTCAGCGGTCATTTGTCGTAAGTCTAGTCCAAATATACGTCAAACGATGACTTAACTAGACGCAGTTGAAGTGTTGATCGAAAGAAAGAAAGAAAACAAATAAAGAAAGAACGCTCAAAAACGAACAAGACCCGGCTGCCGTCCGTCTTGTAATGACATTAGAAGTACTACAAGTGATGTTTGCCTAGTCTTGAGTTGGTAACAATGGTATACTGGTGAACGAGTCAGTCCTGTTTACTATATGGTCCGTACAGACGATACAAGCTCGACCCTGTGCACTGAAAGTAAACCCTGTGTATAGAAGAAGAATCAGTTAGTAAGTGGGACTGATGCCCTCACAATCATGTCATGTAGATTGCGGGGACGTCCGTAGGTCAAGATGGGAGTGTCAGGAACAGCACGGCAAATGCGATCTGAAGTTTGGAGAATGTGATGGGTTGTGTTACAATACGGTAACAGCTAGTAGATTGTAATGGTAAGATCAGTTTCAAACACATCGCATTGGCAACCGTATTTTCCATTAAAATGGCGGTCATTTTTAGTTATTAGTGGTCACATTGGATAATTTGGGTTTAAATTGGATTGATAAGGGCAAGTGTTACACAACATATGGATTTTAAAACACTTGTTATATCTCTAACCTGTATCAATCTTAATTTTATACAGAATTTATGGCAGCCCATTTTGTTTTTGGTGGCATTTATGGCAAAAGCACTTGTAGGGCCATCTTGAGAAATGTCCAATACACCAAATGTCACCTTCTTAGGTAAAAACTGAGGTGAATTTTCTTGTACAGACATTTTATTATATTTTTTAGTCATTTCAGCATTTTTGGCGGCCATTTTGAATTTGGCGGCCACCTTGGAAAAGTGATTTTGGGTCTATATCCTAAACTGTTCAGTAGGTTTCGCTTGACATCTCTGCCAATTTTAATTTATTTATTTTTTTTATATTTTGTCTTAGTTTAGCCTGGGTAGATCATTCCTTGTCAGACACTACTTCCATGATGCCATAGATCCAGGACGAAATTGGGTAACAGCCAGGGGTTTTCACCCTCTCTATTCGACACGGGCTGCGATTACATATACAGGGTGATCTCCATGTATGGGACCGACGCTTAACGTCCCCTCCGAAGGGACGGGGGTATTCTCATGGTTCGGTGCCCAAGTCCAAATGAACCATGGGGAGAGCGGAATTCTAGTTTTAATCAATAGTCTTTACAAATCAAATCAAATTTAGTACCCAATTAAATCCCAGCACGTGGCCCCGCCGGGGCCTCGAACCGGGACCTTCTGCACCACAAGGCGAAACCTAACAGTTGCGCCACGCCTCCCAATTTTCATGCTTGACCCCAAAATGCAGATTCCATTGATATTATTCACCATCTGCCAGCACTATAGTGAATATTATTATGTTGGCAGGGAAGTAGATTATTTGACTTGAGATTTACATGTCTGAGAATTGAGATGATTTACCGGCAACTGTGTGGCGGCATATTAAATGATATACTTCAAAAGAAGACGTTTGCATTGTGTGTGCATCTTAAAAGGACATTACAATTGAACATTGCAAAAACAAATTGACCCCTCGCTTTGAAACGATTATCCATGGTCGATTGCCTTGATCTATTCAAGCTCTCGGTAATTACACAAGTTAACTACGGAACAACACATCAGCTAATGTCGCCTCTCATACCAACCACCACGCACCCAACGTGGCCGTTTATTCAATAAGAACTCTTTACTTCTATTTCCACCCAATTTCACCTGTGGGTTGTGCATGGAGGTAGGAGGTGGAGAGAAGGAGGAAACGGAAAGCTCTTCCCTAATTGCATTACGCAACGCCGATTATCCCATATATACGTGGCACTCATTGTGAAAGCATAGAACAACAAAGGCCACTTCTCGGCAGGGAGGCAGGTAGTACTCTTTCATGTTCCATGATCATCGCCGACAGAAGCGGGGCACGCGCAGTTGAAAAAGATATGACCTGTGCGCAGGTCATATCCCCGATGCGCAGTGGTTTGTTACCTGTGCAGCAAAAACAAAGAGATTGAGTCGGATTACAGCCACGAAATTCCTCTGGTATTCAGTCCAAAAAATAGCAGAGATAGCATGTACTAAGATGAGTTACATGATTCTAGTTTTGAAAACTTGGCTGTTCGTAACGCCGTCCGAATTTCTTAAAGTATGATATTTGGAGACGGAAATCTAACTTGAATTGGAAGAAAAATGCCTTATCCCAGTGTAAACAATGACACACAAACTTGTTGAAGTGCCCGAAGTTGTCCGTTTTCTCAATTTTGTCCCGGGGGGGGGGGGGGGGGGGGTCGGATTTATTGGCATCCCTCGGAAAATTAGAACTATATAATAGGCCCATAAGCTGTATATAGATTCCATGGTGTAAAGGTCATGATACGTCATTTTCTGTCATAAATGGCGAAAAACGGTTTACTTGCACAGGAAATCTTGAGCAAAATGTGGTGCGCGATATGAGCCAGATCTTGTCAATGCGTCGGGTATACGTTGTGTACTGTTGCATGAGCGCCGTAGTCTCGTGTGCGTTTTATACGTTCGTGCGCGGAACTCGTGGAGTCACTGGCGTGGTTAGGACACCATATACATGAGAATGAGACAAAACTTTGAATAAAATAACGGTCTCAGCAGTTAGGGATTTTTGAAAGGCGTGAATTTTCAAATGCATTTTGTCCAAATTTCTTTAAAAAAAACGAAAAAACTAAAAAATTTAAAATTGATTTAAATGATTTCTTCTTCGTGCCGTATGCTATAATGGAAGAATTCATCAAGCGGTTTTGGAGAAGAAATCAATATGCAATCAGGCATAATTAATGCCGGTTTAGGGATTTTTTTCCATAGAGCTCCAACAGGAGATTTGGCAACCTCCAAAATCCCAACTCTAGTATCGAAAATCGGGTCCTTCCCCCTTTTTGTCCCAAAGTTGGTCATATTTACCACAGGATTGTAATGTTAGTTAAGCAGATCATGGTAAGAAAATGTGCTGTGGTTAGATTAAAAGCATGAAATTTGGCAGAGAGTTAGAGAATTAAATTTGGAAACAACAAATGATATGAAAACCACCTGCACAGGTCTAGTTCAATGTCATATAGAGTTCACAACAGGTCAAATAGGTCAAAAAAAATTCAAGCATGCAGAATAAGGTATGTTGCATAATTCTAACACATTATAAACATTTCCATAGATCTATGGTGGACTACATTTCGATTTATTGAAAGGGGTCTTCTTCATTTAAAGAAACACGAGGAGATTTTCTGAGGCTACCAATTTCTATCAATTGCATTTGTGTAAGAATACCAACCGATGACATTCGTTGGTTATTGAACAACAGAAAAAGAAAACAAAAAAAGTAAGTTTTGAATTACCGGCGGTCCTGATCGGCCCCATAAACAAGCATACCGGAATCTATCATGCCAACGACAGAGAAGACAAAAGCATATTATTACATTGAAAGGCTTTACGAGATTATTCCCTCCAGGATTAATATATGGTTAAAATGTTTTAAAAAATGGAGGGGCAGATTTTGCTTTGGAAATGTCCTCCTTATCTCTTTAAGCTTCATACATTAACATTAACATAACCATGAACAGTTCATTGAAGAGATACAGGACATAGCTCTACTGGGGATACAATTTAGGTGAATTGTTTGAAAAGCTACAAGTCATATCACATTTTAATCACCAAAAAGCCCACAAACTAGAACAATCGGATTTTATATAGTTTATACTTTTACCACGTGACGGTCACTTTTAAAGGGAATCTGTTGTGTCTGGGGGCATGAATACATGGTTTGGGTCATGAAGGGGTAACAAGTCAAAATAGGCCAGGTAGAAAACACCACAGCGGTATGCATTTTAAGGAATCTTGAAGTTTATGAGCAGAACCACTCAATTGAGTACATGGGCAAGAGATTAGGCGAGAGGAGAAAGCTCTATTAATCAATAATTAGCAACATATTTTTTGAAGAGCGCCCCAATTTTAAAAAAAATTGATATTTTTCTACGATTGCAATTGGTAACTGGTAAGTAAAGTATGCCTTTGAATGGTTAAGCTCGAAAATGTCTATGTGTCACAAACTAAGGAATTTTGTAATTAGAATAATTATTATCGAGAATCTCCGATAATCATTCACGGCTGCTGGAACAACCTTCCAATGTAAAAAGCCGGGACACAGCGCCATGTACGTGTCCTACGCTCAGCCATTAGTTTTTTATTGGTCAGGCAAGTCAAGTTAGAGGTTTCTTGAGGTGGCACTATATTCGGGCCTATTTCATCATGGACGGAAATACACGTAGCATTTTCCTAGCCCTGCCGTTTAAGTCCAGCTTGGATCCAATTCTAATTACAAAATCGCTTATTTATGATTAAAAAACTTCATTTTTAGGCATTCTCTCAGGTATAGTTCCCTAGACAATTACCACCGAAAACTGTGCCCAAAATATCAAATTTTGAAAATTGGGGGCGCTCTTCAAAAATGTGCCATCTTGCTCGATACCCCAAAAAACCCATTTCTGCCACTGTTCAGAAACCATCTTACATGATTGAGTTTGACTTTATTGGTGCTTTGGCTCTCCCCCCCAAAAAAAAATATTTTCTCAAGTAAGTTACTATTGAATCCTTCTTCCTCCCGACAGTAATCCCCTCTGTGAATTTTTCCCCCAGCCCCACTTGCCCACCAAGATGTAATGAAAACCAAAATGGTAAAATAAATTGATATAAGGGCCAGGCCTAGCCCAACTCGTTGATATGCTCCATTACTACAAGAATTTATTCATCTGTATATTTCCTAAAAACATGAAACTCATAATAGATTTGATTACATTGCAAATAACAACGTTAATACGAGATCATTGTTCATGCTGAATGCATGTGCATCAACACTTGCCTCGATGTACATGACAATGCTTGTGGTAACTATGGCTATGGGACGTCCATTTTAACATGCCAAGGGTCTCACAGTTCCCTAAAATGTGGCCAACTTCGGGACAAAATTGAAATAACGGGCAACTTGCGGGCACTGTCAAGTTTTGTGTCATTGTTTTTAATTTACGGCATTTTTTTGGCGGCCAATTGTGAATTTGGCGGCCCCTTCTGGCGAAAAAATGATTCTTGGGTCTATATCCTAAAATGTCAGTAGGTTCGACTTGACATTCTGGCCAATTATTTTATTTATTTTTTTTATTTTTGTGTTGTTAGCGTGGTAGATCATGTCATGTGTTCAGACACTAGCTTTCCAGATGATGATGAACAGGGATCCCGGACGAATTGGGTAGCAGCCAAGGGGTTCAACCAACTCTTCTCGGACAACCGCTGGCTTCGTTACATATACAGGCGATTGATTTCTCCAATCGATATGGGTACCGACGGTTCTTCCTTAATTGTCCCCAGTCCGATTTTTAGGACGGGTATTCTCATGGTTAGATTTTGCCAAAGTCCAAATGAACCTCATGGGCGTAGAGCGGAAATTCTAAGTTTTAATCAAATAGTTCTTTACCAAACTCCAAATCCAAAATTTAGTCCCAATTACATCACAGCAAGTGGCCCAGACGGGCAGTCGAACACCGTGTGCGACATTCTGCACCAAAGGCGAAATACACTAACCAGTGGGCCACGCCGCTCCAATTTTCAGCTATGGACCCAAAAATGGCAGATTCCATTTGGATATTATCATCCAATCTGCGGCACTATAGTGAAAAATTAGGGCAGGACAAGTAGATTTATAGACTTGCAGATTTACATGTCTGACATTGCGGGATTTGTATTTACCGGATACTGTGTGGCGCATACATGATATATCAAAAGAAGGACGTTGTTGCATTTGTGGTGCAGTATTAAAAAGGACATACAATTGAAACCTTGCCCAAAACAACATTGATATCTCCCGCTATGAAGCAACGATATCCATGGCTGTCGAAAGCACTTGAGTCTAATTCAAGCTCTAGTGTGTAAATTACACAAGTTAACTACGGAACCACACAATCAGTCCTATGTAGGCTCTCATACGTAAAGCACACACGCACCAAAGTGCCGTTTATTCATAAGCAACTGTACTTTTTTTCCACCAATTTTCACCTTGTTTGGCCATGGAGGTAGGAGAGAAGGAAAAAGCTCTACCCTAATTGAATTACGCAACGCCAATTATCCCCCAATTATATGACTTGGCAACTAATTGTAAAAGCATAGACCACCCCCAAAAGGCCAATTTACGGCGGAGAGACTCTTCATGTTCCACTTGATCATCGCCCGCCAGAAGCGGGGCACGCTCAGTTGAACTAGATATGACCTGTGCGCAGAGACAGGAGGAAACGCGTTCTATATCCACCGACCGCGCAGTGGTTATGGTTATACAATGGTGTGAAAAAGCCGAAAACAAAGAGATTGAGACGATTTACATGCACCGAAATTCTGAGTATTCAGTCCCAAAAAATAGCAGAGATAGCATGTTCCTAAGGATAAGGTGAGTTACATTGACTCTAGTTTTTGAAAACTTGGAGTTTTGTTAACCGCGTATTCTAAAAAGTATGAGATTTGGAGACGGAAAATCTACTTGAATTGGGAAGAACAAATATGCCTATATTAACACTGAACAAATTGATTGACAGTGCCTTAAGTTGCCCGTTTTCTCAAATTGCCGGGGGGGGGGGGGGGCTGGGTCGGAATTTATTTCGGCAATTCCCTCGGAAAAATTAGCACTCTATATAAATTGCCCTAGTAAGCATGTATATAGATTCCATGTGTTTAAAGGCTAATGATCGGTCATTTTTCGTATAAACTGTGACGAAAACTGTTGGTACTACAATAGGAAATCTTGAGCAAAAAGGTGGTTACTGCGATATGAGCCAAGATCTTGTCAATACCGTTGGTAATAAGTGTGTTGCATGAGAGCCGTATAGTCTCGTGTGCGTTTTTATACGTCTCGTGCTCGGGACCTCGATGGAAGTCAATTGGCGTGGTAGGACACCATATACATGAGACTGAGACTAATTTTGAATAAAGAACGTTCTCAGCAGTCCTAGGGATTTTTGACAATGGCGTGAATGTTTTCCATGCATTTTGTCAATTTTCTTCTACGAACTAAAAGGCTCGCAGAACAAAATTGCTTTTTTTAATTATTAAAATGATGTCTTCTGGCAGTATGCTATAAATTGAATGAATTCATCAAGCGGTTTTGGAGAAAAGGAAAGAATCAAATGCCCCAAATCAGGAATAGAAATGCAGATTTAGGGATTTTTTCCAAAGGAGACTCAAAGGAGCTTGGCGGCAACCTCCAAAATCCCAACTTCTAGTTCCCGAACTGCGAGGCGCCTTTCCCCCTGGTTCGTTGACCCAACTCGAGTTGGTCATATTTACCCCAGCATTGTAATGTTAGTAAGCATGATCATGGTAGAAATTGTCAATTTTTGTTATAAAAGCATCAAATTGGAGAGAGGTAGAGAATAAATTTAGGAAAACAATTGGATATGAAACCACCGCAAGGTTCTAGTTCATGTCATCTTCTAGAGTTTCCTCAAAAAGGATCAAATGAGGTTCACAAAAACATTAAAGCATGCAGCATAAAGGGTTGCATAATTCTAACACATTAAACATCATTCTAGATCTATTTGTGAAATACATTTCGACTTAATCATAGAGGGTCTTCTTCATTTATAAAGGGGAAAGAGGAGATGCTCGACGACGGCTACAAAATTGATGTAGAAGACTTTGCACTTGGTGTAGCATACCACCGATGACATTAGAGGTTTGAACAAATGAAAAGAAAAACAAAAAAGGAAGTTTTGAACTTACCTGCTTTCATAATCGGCCCATAAACCAATTCATTACTCGGATATCATCATGCCACTGACAGAGAATACAAAAGCATGACTATTCATCGAAGATGGCTTTACGGCGATTCCTAAGTGCTGTATATATGGTCAAATTGTGTAAAGAAAAATGGTGAGGGCCTATTTTGCTGGAATGTCCTCTTATCTCTTTAGCTTAATACATCACATTAACCATGAACATTTGTCATCGCAAGACGATACCAGGGACATAGCTCACTGGGGAATACATTTAGGTGAATTTGTGGGGAAAAGCTACAAGTCATAGCTCACATTTTAATCACCAACAGCCACCCACATAGACCAATCGGATTTATATAGTTTAAACTTTTACACTGTGACGGTTAACTTTTAAAGGGAATCTGGTTGCTGAGACTGGGCGAATGAATACACGAGGTTTTGGGTCATGAAGGGGAGATAGCAGGTCAAATAGCCGGTAGAACCACACACAGCGGTATGCATTTAAGGAATCTTGAATTTTATGAGCAGAAGAAGAAACACTCAATTGAGTCCAATGGCAAGTGAGGTAGAGAGAGAAGGAAGGAGACAGCTCTATTAAAAAAATAGCACATATTTTTGAAGAGTAAAGAGCGCCTCCATGTATAAAAACAAAATTGAGATGTTTGGATCACGATTGCAATTGCGTTTAACGTCGAGCTAGTAAAGTATGCGTTGAATGGTTAAGCTCGAAAAGGTTTATGTGTCACAAAACGGCAATGGAGGAATTTTTGTAATTAGTATAATTTTAATCGGAGATCTCCGATAATTATAATTCAACGGCTGCTGGCAAAACAGCACCTTCCAATGTGAAAAAAGCCGGGAAATAGCGCCCATGTACGTGTCTACGTCATCCATTAGTTGTTTATTGTTAGGCAAGTCAAGTTAGGGGTTATTTTCTCAAGGTGGGCACTATTTCATTCATGGTGACGTATAACGTAGCATTTCTAGCCCATGCCGTTAAGTCCAATGTTGGTGATCCCATTCTAATTTACAAAATCGCTTATTTTAGATATAAATACGCATTTTTTGGCATTCTCGTTCCGGTATAGTTTTCACTAGCATTAACTAATATCGTAACTGTGCAAAAATATCAATTTTCTGAAAAATTGGGGGCGGGTCTTCAAAAAAGTGAACCTTATGCTCGATCCCCCAAAAAACCCATTCTGGCCACAGTTCAAAGAACCATCTTAAATGATGAGCGGTTGACGATTTATTGGGGGGCTTTGCTCTCCCCCCCAAAAAAAAAATATTGCTCAACGTAAGTTAATAATAATGCGAATCCTCTTCTTTCATCCCGAACAGTAGCGCTCGTGAAATGTTTCACCCCAGCCCCCCTTGCCCACCAAGATGTAATGAAAACCCCCAAAATGTGTAAACATAAAGTGATATAGGGCCAGGCCTAGCCCAACTGTCGTTGAATAGGCTCCATTAAATGTAACAGAATTTATTCACTGTCTATTTCCTCAAAAAACATGAATACTGTGTAATAGATTTTGATTACATTGCAAATAAAAACGTACTACGAGATCATTGTGTTCATGCTGAATGACATGATGCATAAAATATTTGCATCGATGTTACATTACCAAATGCTGTGGTAAATTATGGCGATTGGGAAGTCCATTTTAACAATCGCCATAGGGTATCACATTCCCGTAAATGTGGCCAACTTCGGGACCAAAATTGAATCCGGCAAACTTCGGGCATGTCAAGTTTTGGGTCAGTTTAGATACGGGCATTTTCTTCCCAATTCAAGTTAGATTTCGTCTCCAAATATCATCTTTCAGAAAAACGGCGTGACAAAACTTCAGTGCAAGTTTTGTAAAATGGCTGAAACGTACGAGTAAAACTAGAATCAATGTTAAATCATTCTTAAGGAAACATGCTATCTCATACTTTTAATAAGGTTGATGACTCACAGATCTCAAATAACCCCAAAGACTTTTTGTTTGACCTTGAATATGATTGACGGTGACGTGTTCCATATCTTAAAATAAATCAAAATTAGTATTTAATTTTAAACATTATGCCAAGTTTCATGTCTTTATAAAGAAATGCACCAATTTCTTACAATAATGTCGCTATGTTTCTTTGCTGAACTAGGTACATCAAATGCAGTGAGCACATGCAATTCAGCATAATATTGCATTCCCGTGTTGTAATAGAATGGGACATGACCTTCTCTGCTGTTGTTTTGTTGTCTCCATCGGTGGGGGCAAGGGGAACCAGTGTAAATCCATAAATTATTAAAAACATTAACGTGGCCTGTTCCCACCGCAATGTATAAAAACGTGGGCACATTTCTTGGTGGAAATGAATAATAAGTCACATTCAATTTATTTCCCCAGTACTCAGTGACCAATAGACTTACAATAGACTTAGCAAGCAATGGGGCCTAAAGTATCAATTACCGAACCCAGGATGGTGGAAGAAAAACGCTTCCGATTCCTTTTCATTGGGAGTGAAGGACCATTGTTATATTGTCTCGACGGTGGAAAGAGATTCAGGTGTGACCGATTAGACAAAGTATTTTAATGTGCGTAAACACAATCATACTTATCCTCATTCACATATAGTAAATCTTGACTCTTCTATTAGTGCTGTGATTCAATTAAATTTGACCATATTTTTCATCATGTATTCGAAAGATAAAAGAAGAAGAAAAGAAGTAAGAAAGAAGAAAGAAGAAAGAATAAGATAAGACAAACTGTTATACTCAAAGTAAAAACATATTCTTAGCAAATCTTTGCAAAAATTTTTAACGATATGATTCAACTGATTTTGGTAGGTTAATATAGGTGTCAACATTTACAAAAAATATTTGCTTTTTTTAATGTTTTGTTGTTGTTTAGGTTTTTAAAATCTTTTTGTACAGGCGTCAAATTTTGAAATTGATCCAATCATGTTGAAATAGTATTACCAAGTTAATGAGTTTATCCATAAGGATGCCAAAAAGGTTAGTTTTGTACTATTGCGGCCGGACACGAACAGAAAATGTTTTGGAATTATAGGCTAAAAAACAGCAAAAAAAAATTCAATAAACAACGGTCATTTCAGGCAGTTACAAGGGGTCAAATTTTAAATTATTCCGATTTGGATAAAATCCGGTGCAAAATGATTGATGGTATGCTATAGGATTAAACATAAGGAATGTTTTGACTGTCTTGAATGCTTAGTTCCCAATGTAGGGGGACACAAGGTCACATCACATGCATTTTCAATGGGCTTGACCTTGATGTTTTAATCAGTTATTATGAAATTACACTGGTTTTCAGTAGCACCCAGATGCGGGACTAAGGAATTTGTTATATAGTTGGTTGTTGGTCTACGTTCCCATATAGTTATATTTGTATTGTACCATAATACAATAGTTTTTAAGGACCGTTTTCGAGCGCGCGATGATTATCGGTCAAAGGGGGTTTTGAAAGAGTTTCTCATCTCTACTACTCCAGGTTTGTGTAACTGTAAGGTATTTACAATCTGTTTGTAGATATTTTCCTACATTAGTGTTCTCTTGTAAAAAAGTTTTGAGTTGAAGACGGATTGACCAAAACTTGAAATAAGAACTCCCGCAACAAGTACGTATGGGGAATGCTCAAATAAACCCATCAATAAAGATTGTGATTTCTATTTGGATAATTTCTTTTGTTAACTGCGATTTATTTAAAATTGGGCATCTAATTTGGAATGGGACCATCTATTAAAGTTGTCTCTTGCAGAGCCGTTTGCCATCCGTAATACAAATACAATGTGTGTGTCGGTAAAAATATGTGTCTTAAGGGCAGTGTAATAATCTAGGGGAATGTAATTTGTGTGGGAGGATTTTTAAACGCTTCAACATATTGTCACAGATTTCTTTTATATTTAAAAGTGCTGTATGTAAAAGCCAAATAGAACAGTCATTGCTATTTAGGTTGCTGTAATATGGACATGTCGTGAAACAAGGGCAACAGACAGGCAGAGAAGGGACACAAGTCGAGATTGGCAGGAACACACTAGTTGCACATTTTTGCGAATTCAACCAGCTCCAGAAAGAAAGAGTAATTATGAGCGCGCCTCTTACGCAGTGCAGGTACAAAACCACCATTTAATTGACACTTCGTATGTTATAAAACACTGATAGTAGCAAGAAATACATGAAACTAGGGTGATAATTTCAGGCAATGCTCTGTAGTCAACACCAATTACGGTTCGATGACCTAAATAATGTGCACTTTCTTGTGACTTGACCAAATGCTTATTCGAGACCAGTTGCCAACAAACCACAGCTGCTGTTTAACTTTTTCATTGTCATCGTCTTATTAGAGACAATGTGTACTCGAGTTTTGAGATATATCATATTGACCACATTATTTTATTGAAATGATTGTTACAACCTAAGCTTGACGGAAATAACAATAAGGTACGAAATATCACCCATTCATCTAGAAAGGGAAAAAGTATAGTTAATTACAGACTCCGAAGTTATAAAAATAAAATTTTCACTGTAAATAAGCATAATTTGTGTCAAATTTTCTTAAGAAGTTCAGGGATTATAAGAAGAACATAATCAAAATTAAATAAATTATGTCTGTCAAGTATCCATGAATTTATGAAGAAATAAATCACTACACTCTCACGCTCTGCGTTTAGTAGTGACCTCGTCAATCGCTAATCATACTGATCTGATTTACATATATTGATTTGTTTTACATTTATTGCAAATTATATATATTTGAAGTGGTATAAATATCATTGTTATATTATTATGTATAACCGGTAATTTGTTATTCTGTATTATCACTTCTCTTTTCAAAATAATTACTGTTATAATTTTTGCAACTGATGATTGTTTGATTGACAAATAAATCTGAAATCTGAAGAACAAAATGAAATCAGAAAATTAAAAAATATATTCAAATGGTGTGTTTGATATAGTCGAGAACAAATTTTTTTCTCGTTTCTGTCAAGCAAAATCTTACATGATTTAAATTATGGTAATAACGCTTCATTACTCATAGAATTTCAACTCAAGAACCCGGTGTGAAAGTAGATATAGTCCGCCGGCAGCCACAGTCCGGGCTCCATAGACGATAACGGAATAAACCGTGAAACTAATGTTGCGTGAAGAGTCAAATGAATTGAGTGCCCTGTTCTTTATCGTTGTAACCTAACTGTGAGTACGGCGGACTATAATTATTTCTACACCTGTTTGTATTAAAGTAAATTTTATGCGGCAATATGTTTTGCTTAATGGCCGAACCGGTCGCAAACGATCTTTGCCTTACAGGACATATAATTGCGTACGTACATTTCAGAGACTCGGAGAACCCAGAACTTGTTAATTATGCAGGCTTTTCGATTGACAAGTCACCAAAAACAACTCTGTCGCGAACGTTTTTAAAGAAATGTACTTTTGAGCCACTTGTATTTCAGTCACAGTTACTTGAAGTTTGCAGATCTGTGATGGAAACCGATAGTTTGTTTGCAAAAGGGACAAATCTGAAGAAAACTACCAATGAAAGTCGTTATCGTTAGGTTAAAATTTCTCAATGTTTGCCATTGCGGACGTACAATTTTTGCTCTGCGGATGTACGCCGTGAAATATTTCAATTTAGACAGGTAAATCTCAAATCATAACTAATCTACTTTCCTGCCAATATTCACTAGTATTTTTATGTTGCATAAACTATATTCTTGAAAATAAGCTTTTGGGCCACCCCGATTTTTTACTCTAAAGCAACATGGCGGCCTAAATACCAATTCTTACCAAAATTGGCTAAAAGCGTATTTGTTTTATGTGAAATTCACACAAAATTCATCAATATCTGATTTTAATTTATAAACACATATGTCTTTGCTTTTGATGGATTACCTTAAGTTTATTCTTAAGGGCATTATCGTAATGTGCAACTGGTGCATTGTTAATTTATTGTTGAGCTACAAGAAAACATATAGGGCTATCATTGTTTCTCAAAATGGCGGCTAAAAAAAATTCAAGATGGCTGACATTTACATTAATTACAGTAAAATAAATGTATCACTTAAACTGTAATCGATTTTGTTTAAGAATTGCATTTTGACCGCCATTTGTATTTCTTATTGGTCACCATTTTGGGCAAAATGATAGTCCATAGGTTTTCTGGTAGTAGTTAAACAATTATTTAATAATGCATTATTAAAATTCCGCTTATACGATTAAACTTATGGTTAGCTTTATTGTGTGGCTGCAAAGACCTATACTTTCGTACATTGAAGGGGGTAAATTTTTAGTTTATGATTGCATTTTATAATTGTTAGCCAATTTTGGTCACAATTGGTATTTTGGCCGCCATTTTGTTTTTAAGTAAAAATTCACTGTGCCCCAAAAGCTTATTCTAAATAATATTATTATTCAACCTAAAAACAATAGTAAATATGATTCAGGAAACTGGTTCTCGTCTAAACTAAACTAGTTTCCTGCCACATACCCAAAAGTGTTATACACCCCAGGTCATGTCTAAACTAGCTCCTGCCACTTTTCAGTAGTGATTTTATGTTGTATTTGTAGTCTATGGGGAAAATGGCCTTTTTGAGCATATGATGACCAGAATTTTTTTTAGTTACGAATCACCATACTCGCCCGACGTCAGACCGGCAGCACAAGATTCTCTATAGTCGCCAAAGCTAGTAATTTGCAAATCGATGTGAAATTGATGAGCGCGGAGTAAATTGCCTCAAATCACTGTACAAACGCCACTTAGTTTGAGAAAACATAAACCAGTCTACCATGTCAATCAATGAATTCCATCACTTCTTAATATCACAGTGCATTTCAGAACATTTTAAAGCACTTCTCCATATGCCATGCAAGAAAGTAATCCATCCAAGATTTTTATGATCCTTACGCAGCATGTTTTGTGTGTATATCCTATATATGCACAATGGGCTCCGAAACTAGTTTAAAAGTCATGAATCTAGACTTGACCTCTTTGCATCACATTTCATTCAAATTTACCTTTAAAACTCAACTATGATGGCAGTTGGCTACTTGCTTCGGACCCCCAAATTCCTGTTGTGTTGTAGATAGGTTACTGGCTATCCACTGATATTTTAGAATGTCAACGGGAATAAAACATGTTGTTTCTTGTACTCAGTATAAATATAACATTAAATGTAAATAAAATATGGATCAAAATTTACAGTAAGACAGTCCGAACTGTCCTTTTGTCATTTAACTACATAGACTCCATAGGATATCCTGATAATGGAGCCCTCATTGACAAAAAATTGGGATATACACGCACAAGCTTATCTTTCTCTAGATACCGGGGTCAATGTACTTTTTTTGCTAGAAAACATTGCCTTTACAGCAGGGAGTGTACCAGGATGTGCCAAGCTAGCAGCGAGTCAGCAATTAAACCCGGGGGGGGGGGACTCACATGAAATTGGATGGCACATTCAAATTCCAAACCCAAGGCATTCGGTGACTGTAATTGTAACATGCAAAAATATGGGGTCTTGGGTGAGAGAGAGCAAATTGCCCATAAATAGGGTTATTTGGGGCACAAATTTGCTAAATGTTTCAAAACTTGACATTCTAGGTGCATTTTTTGGCCAAATTTCTAAAAAGGAGGTGTCTTTGTGTGAAAATTTTCCCCAAAATAGCGTCTTTGGGTGACAGTGGTAAAATTGTCAAAAAATTACATTTTGGGGTGACGATGATGCTTCAAACGGTCCGGGTCTTAACAGCGCCTTACATGTGGCATCACCTCCACAATGTGAGTGCATCACCTCCACAATGTGAGTGACCCCCCCCCCCCCACACGGTCGGACAAGCAAAGCAAGCTATCTTTACTAGTTTTTCATTCGTATTTTGGTTGTGACCGATATCCCTTTGGCTAGTCTGAAGGTAGGCCTACTCCACACTCCGCGTATGCGTAAATAACTCCAAAATACATTGGGGGCATTCCCATTACATGTGCTCGGAATGAATTTAGTATATCTGCTACCACGGTCACACATTTTTTTTCCGTTGAGGCTGCGCAATCACATTGGGTGGTGGGGGGTTCACAGGGGGGTATCAATGCCATGCAAATCTTACTACCTGAGCTCACCTACCTTAAGATTATAGGTCCCAATGCACATGCATATCCCGCTAAAATGATAAAAATCATATTTTTCAGTGCAACACTTACTTACATATCGATTCAATTAAAAGTTTGCGGTTGAAAGGTCAAAAACTTCAGAAAAATGTTTTTATATTACACACCACTAACTCACTTATACACAATAGTCTATGGGAAAAATGGCATTTTTGAGCATGTTTCTTTCACATTTAAAACTCTCTCACAGAGGAAATACAACAATATCACACCAAAGTACAAGCTAAAATCACCAAATAACCAAATTTTGAACATTTGAAATTGATGAGCGTGGAGTAAATTTCCTCAAATTCACTGTCCAAATGCCACTTAGTTTGAGAAAACATACCAGTCTACCATGTCAATCATGAAATTCCATCACTTTCTTAATATAACAAGTGCATTTTCAAACAATTTAAAGCACTTTTTCCATAGTTTGGTAATATTTTAATAACACCATTTAGAGAACGCAATAATGCCCAACAATAGAGTTAACCTAAATGTCAGCCATCTTGATTTCTTAGCTGCCATTTTGAGAAACAATGATAGCCCTATATGATTTCTTGTAGTAGCTCAACAATAAGTTAAAGCAATAATAGCACATTTTATGTAGAGCGCCCCCCAATTTTAAAAATTGAAGATTTTGCAGGGTTGTGTTGGTAATTGTCTAGTAAACTATACCTGTGAAAGGTAATACTCAAAAGTGCGTATTTGTCATAAAGGAAGCGATTTTGTAAATTGAATCGAGATCCCAGATTGTAATTTAACAGCGGAGCTGGAAACCCCCAAATTCTGTCCATCTATTATATAATAGTGCCACCTCACGAAAATGATCTCTAACTTGACTTTCCTGAACCAATGAAACAACTAATGGATGAGCCTAGAATTACTTTAGAATGACATCATTAAGTTTGCATGTCAGCAAATTGTCAATTTCCATTACACAGTGTAGAATAGGGATTTTTTTTTTTTTTTTTCAGAATTCAAAGCTAGAATATTTTGAATTAGTCAGTTTGCCTCGTCCATAGATTTTCCATTTAAATGCATGGCGGTCAAGCGCCGAAGCAAATCACTGTCTAAAAAGATGATAAGCGTATGCTCATGTTTATGTTAATTTAAGTTGAATCTTAATGGTGTAAAAGCCAGTGATAATGGTATTAAAGATTTAGTTGAAACACTTTAAAACGATGGGTCACTCCGAGTCAAATCAACCAGTGTAAATGGGGTTATTGATTCATTCCCTTTGATATGAAAATCAGTTGACAACCCCTTTAAAACGGCACTCTAAACCTAAAACAATAGACCTCATAAAGTGAGCTGCGTCCAATAGTTTAAAAGAAAGACAACGGGATTTCAGAATTTCAACTTACCTCATTATTTTGCTCTCATATGGTCACAAATTCAACAATACGCAGTATAAAATGCCATTATTTCAAGAAATGGCTTTCTCAAAGAGAGTTGTGGAGTGCCAAATCGTGTACCACGCATTTCAATACGGAATAAACCCCAAACTCGTTCTAACCTGAAAAAATGAAAAAATGATGGACACGATTGGCAGTCCTCTATGGTGCAAAGGCGTGCTTTACGGATTTCCAACTAATCTTTCGTTCGTTCGTGTGGGGGTTCGTGTAAGTCATGCATTGTAATGGGTTTAGGTGTCAGGATTAGTTGAGCTTTGTAAGCTGATCCCGGTGTGAAAGTGATTATAGTCCGGCGGAGCCACAGCCCGGGCTCCATTGACAACAACGGAATAAAGCGTGAAACTAATTTTGCATGAAGAGTCAACTGAATCGAGTGCCCTATTCCTTACCGTTGTAGCCGGACTATGAGTACGGCGGACTATACTTACTTCCACACCGGGCCGCGGCCCGCTTTGATTGAAGCTGGGTGGATTGGGAACAGTCAGTCCTCCGAAGGGCGGGATGATTTCATCATTCATTTGCCCAATTCCAAGTGAACCATAGAGGAGAGCGGTATTCTGATTTTAATACAGATCAAATCCAGAGTTGAATACCCAAATAAATCGATTCGAACCCGGGAAATTTGCGTCACACGCAAATACCCTAACCAAGGCCATGGTTTCCCACTAATCTCTACCAATTATAAACAGATTATGATTTCTCACAGCAGCCAGCAAACTCCCGCTGTGCATGGATTACACCAACATCAGGTCACGCACTGCTGCCATTTCAAAACACGGACATTTACTTCGAATTTCCCAAGAAAAATCGATGACCGTGTAGAATTTTTTTTTGTCTAAAATGGTCCTTTTATACCACCCGAAACCGTTCAACAGAAAAACTTCTAACCGGTCACATATTTTTGTTTTAAAACCTTATAATTTAACCCGAATATCAAATTTCCACAGACGCCTACTAAAGTCTGTTGAAGAGACTCTTATTTGAACAATGACACTCATAACAATAGCTCAGCGGGATGTTGTCGGCTGCTGTGATGATTTCTAGCATAGGATGATGTTCCAACTTCGAATATTCAGAATTTCTTGACTCAAAAAATATTTTCTAGAATCAATATTGTGAAGTACAATATTTTGAAGCAAGTAGTTGCAAAACCTTTTAATATATAATAATAATGGCTGACATCTTTGTGTTTACTATCAACTAGGTTTTATCGTGGATTTTGGGATACATGTACCATCCATCAAAATGTAGCCACTCTCCTCATTGTCCTCCAGTTTAAACTTCTGCAGGAGTCTTTTGGAGGAAGTGTCTACCAGTCTACCAGGTATGGATGAGGACACAGCGAATATGAATTGGAATGGAACGATCGTCAAACCAGGCACATCCAACTCTACTTCAACTTTGCTCATTTCACTTTATGTTGTGTTTTGCACTTTCGTAATTTTAAATAATACGCTTGTAATTTTTGCTGTATTGTCCAAAAGAAGTACTCTTAAACCATGTCATCTTTACATCGTAAGCGTCTCATTAGTCGATATTCTAACTGGATTCAACGCCGTAATTGGTCTTGTAAATCACCTAGATGCTTCTTCATACTCGACCAGTTGCGTTGTTATGCAAACACTTGATACCGCCATCTGCTTTGCTTCATTCGATCATGTGGTGCTCATAGCAAGATCGTTTGGTTTCCGTTATTTGGCCACTGCGGTATCGAAACTTTGCTGAGATATTCACATGGAAGACCAAATCATTGCCAATCGCTGCCGTATGGGTTTTTGCTGCGTGTGAGACAATAATAACTCGGTTATTTTGGCAAGATGTGACTTCCTTTTTTGAGTGTAGCAAAGAAGCTATTTACGGTATCCACGTCAAAGCGTACTTCAAATACGTTACTTTTCGGTTCATCGCAATGCATATATTCACATTTATCAACTACATCGTGATGTATAAATCTATATTCATATCTTATGTTAAGTCCCACCAGTGGAGATATATCTGCATGAAGAATGCATCGGGAATACTACGTTAGAATCCCGCTGCACTTCAGAGCTTATCAACCCCCCCCAAACCCCCACCCACCGCAACGAGTAGCGCCGTCGCAAATGGAGAATTAGATTTAAATTCAAATGTACCCAGTACAATGGACTCCGACCATGGAAAAAAGACGCAATGCAACCACATCAGTTCTTATACATGCGATCTCGGCAAAGTTCGCTGTTGGAAGACATAACATGACACTTGTGCCACGAAATAAGCGTCAACTTGAACACTCACGTTCCTTGAATCGGGTAACATGAGGAGGCTGAAGTTGAGCGACGACCCCAGCGATGACAGTAATTCGCGCTCCGTCTTGACATATCTTTGGATCCATGCCTCATTCGACTCAAATTCCTAAAATTAATCTAGAATTTGAATTAGCCACCACCTTGGACAATGTTATGGAAGGCAATGAATTCAATCTACTTCTGACTGTAAGGAGTAGTATCAAAACAATGAGCGAAGGTTCCGCCTTAACACAAATGAATAATAACTCTAACGAAAGAAAAAACACTCCAGTTAGAAAGGATGAGGTCTCTGCTTCAGGTCTAAGAAGATTCCAAGCAAAAGGGTATTAACTCGAGCATGATGCTAAGAAATTTGGAAAATCGCCCGTGCCTATGGTCGTAGCTGTACGATTTTTCACAGTGTGCTTCTACTCATAGAAATTTCACTAATTAATTTACACATTTCGTGATGTACACCACCTTGGTACTTAGAATATATTGGTCAATGTTTGTACTATTTAACTCAGATCATTAACCCATTATATACACAATCACATGGCCATATATTACCATCTCATGCAAAGAAATATTGATGAATTTCGACAGCTATACTCAATGTTCCTAACTTTTTAAGCCTTTCGAACCGATAGAACGCCTGAGCGTTTCTTTGCAAATAATAAATACTTGAAAATACATTCAGATACTAATTTTTAAATCTCAATGTGAAACATCCAAAGATAAGTTTTGGTATAATTTAAGTTCAGTTTTATAATGTGCTTTACATCTTCGGGCAAGGCGTTTTGCCATGGAGAATGCATGCGAATTGCTATGCTGAGAGATCTTAGACTTCTTAGGTGACATTTTCAAAAATGAAATCCTAGAAATTAATTTCGGGTCGAAAGGGTTAAGCAGGACTATAGACCTTTTTCTCCATCTTCCTCATGCGTTATTCCAGAGAGACCGTCCGGATCGTCGGTGAGTGAATATAACCACCGACATCTTGAAAAACACTCTGTGGCGCGAAATATCACCGCATAAATTATTTTTAGAGCTCCTAGAGTATCACCCATCCCAACCACTTGCCAATCTAAGTTCATTTACATGCTTCCTGCGGCGGCCATCTTGAACGCCTAAATGTCTACGCCATTTCAGAGTAAAACTGTTTGTTAGTCGTGGATGAAAATTTTCTGTATTAAAAAAAACGAAGTCCCAAAGAAAACAAGCGCACAAAGAAAAAAAATAAAACAGACAACAACCGACTCGAAAATTGTTTTGAGAAATATTCATATTAAATGTGTTAATTCGTGCTTTTGTTTACTTTGCAACTCTAACTCAGAAGTATTAACTAATTTATAATGGCGTTAAATATTGTTGATGGGTCAATCAGGAGTCAGATTCCAGAGTTATTTCCATCTCAACAACAATCGTCATTAAGTTCAATTGAGATGAGGGTACCATAAGAACGCAAGGCGTGTGAAATATAGCACCCTGATAGGTAACGTTTCATTGAAGTTTACAAATTAATTAATGATAGACAAAATATTCTAATTACCTATAAAGTACGGCACCAACAAACAAAAACAAAAAACTTAATTGGCTAAAACAAACATATAAAAACGAAAACAGAATTGAACAAAACATCCCAATCACACGTAATTAGGCAAAAACAAAGGTGCAGATGGACCGACCTCCAAAACAAAACATTTACAGCTGTATAGTCCTTAAGGTGAATCTGAACTGTACTGATCGATTATTGATTTCAGGCTTTTTTGAACATAACAAGAGAGGAACAATTTTAAGTTTCTATCACTCTGGTACTAATATAATCGGACAATAGAAGAATGGGATTATAACATTGACGAATAACATCGGCTGTAAGGTGGCGATATATCTGGGTCTTCCGTAAAATAAGGTACCATTTTGTATTTTGTATTTTTTGTCTTGCACGAACTTTGTCGGCAGAGACTTAGTAATCACTTTTCTGTCTGTCTGTCTGTCTGTCTGTCTGTCCGTCGTCCGTTCGGTCTGGGGTTCCGTATCGCTACGATGATGTAACTTGGTATAAAGAAGCGGGTTGATGATTGACCTTATAGATTTTTGGGCGAAAATATGCTAATTTGGGGATCTAATTTGCATAATGTACAAACATTTCCCGCAGGCTTGTTGTACAATTTTTCTGGAGTTCCTTAAGCGTAATAATGAATGTCTTGGTGGAAAGGGAAAAAAAAAACAAGCGGGCTGAACAGCATTCCATAAGTCGACAGTGAAATATCGCTATCTGAAGTTGTAACATCATCCCCGCTAGTACCGTTATTAATTTACTAACATCATTGTTTGTATGAATTTCCGCAATATTTGACATTGCCTGACGTTCGCCGATTTACCACCCGTGATGTACCTCATAGTCTGATGTGTAGGGGGGCGCACCCGTCGCGCGCACGCCCCCCCCCTATTTTTTTTGGCAGAGCACAGGGCGCCCGGGCGCCTTGTAGATGTTTAAAAATGTCTTTTGCCGCACAGGGCGCCCCGTATATCTAGGAAAATGACATTGTGTTTGTGGGCGCCCTTGCCGACACAATTGTAAAATCTCTTCCGCTCGCTCCGCTCGACGGCGTATACCCAATTCGTTTCACTCGATTGAAATTCTGAAGAGCAGGGGGGTACGGGGGTACTTCTTTGTTATGGTGTTGGTGCTCTGGTGTTAAAAAAATGTAGGTGTCGGCACACTACCCCCCACTCCCCTGTACCTTGACCGTGCTGATGTATCTTGTTCCTATTCAACCGGTCCGAGGTGTATGTATGGTTTTTGGTTTTCCTTTTACCACCCTTTTTTAGCTCAAAGGATTTTTTACTAAGAAGAGGGCCTATCATTAGGCCTGTTTAACGAAATTCGACGCTGTGGGATGATTTATTTTTCAAATGGTTTCTGACTTACAAACAACAAATTAATCTCAAAATCAATCTTTACGAGATCATCCAAAGTCAAACGTAAACGGTACTCACCGTTTCTTTTACTGTAGTGTCTTATCTCCGGTCACGGTCTGGGCAATCTGTATAAAACCAAATTACCTCAAACACGATAGCTGCTACCAGTGGCGGCGCCAGACCTCTTTTCTGGGGGGGGGGGGACAGGGGAGAAGTGAATTTTTTTGGGGGGGCAAAAGTATCAAATATTTGGAGATTTTTAACCAATTTGGATCCAAAAAATTGGTTGATTTTTGGCCAAATCGCCGAATTTGCCAAAAATCCGCCGAATTTTCTTTCGGCCGGGGGGGGGGGGGGAAAACTAGTGGGGGCAAGAAAGGATACACGAAAAAAGAGAAAAAAATTGGGGGGGTGGCAATTTCCAATTGTGACCCCATACCCCCCCCCCCCTCCCGCCGCCACTAGCTGCTACCAGAAAATTGTAAGAGTGGTCCTCCCTATCCATCTCCATATAATTAATAGGAGTGAAACTTATGGGCGTGAATAAATGAAGAACAAGACAAACGAAGCCTGCAGTACTACAAAGTTCTAATGTATTATCCCGGGGTTTATTATTAAATGTCGGCCCGACCACAGAAAAATTAGATGTGTAGTTGGACAGAAAAATAGCGAGGTCCAAACTAGGCTGAGAAAAATAAACTTAAATTTAGGGAAGCTAGAAAAAATTGCATAGAATTTCTTCCACCACAATGCATTCTATATAGTCCCCAGAATGCCATAACTAAAAGTCCAGAGAAATCCAAGTGGTGGAAATATTGACCTAATTTGCATAATCAAAAATGGCTGCCAATCCTAAGATATTTACAAGGAGTGTTGTTGTATACTTATCTAAAATAATATTTTGGCACCGAAAATGCCTACAGTTGTATATTTATAATATCTTATATTGTATGTCTTATATAAACACCATTCATGCTTGGCAGAAGTGCTTACTTCATTTGCATAAATCCAAAATGCACCATTTCTAAGACTTTTAAACTGATTGTGTTATATTGCATATTATTTAAATTAAGAAAAAAATAAAAAACTTAAAAAAAGCAAAAAATATTATTATTTTATGTGTGGTTTAAAGAGGACACCATACAGATTGGTTGCATTATACCTAATTTGCATAAGTCTAAAATGGCTGCAATTTTAAAATTGGAGCCAAAATGTCAAAACTTTGACTCTATTATTGCCTTGACCTAAAACACATTAGTTTTTTTTTTTGATTTGCTTTCCACATCACTGGTATTTAATTCCTACAGCACCCCCCACCTCCGTCTTACAACCCCACACTCCCACTACACCCACACTCCCCACACACACCCCCACACACACCCCACAAATAATCCACCAACCCCCCCCCCCCCCACACACACACACCACACCCCATTATCATCGGACATGCAAACTGTAAATCCATAACTGAATATACTTATTACCGTCATGATTAACAATTTGTCAATAAATAACATGGAATCAAGCACATTTAATGCAAAAAGTGTTTAAAAATTGGAAAAAAATATTTATTTATAGAGAAGTTGTTCGATAAAAAAAAATAGATCTCGAGTAACACGTTTGATTTCACTGAAAATTTTGGATAATCGGGTTTAAAAAACTTATCATCGATAACCGGCTTTCCATTGAAAAACTTTGAATTTCGATGAAAAAACTGTATTTTCTTCGATATACCAGTTTCCATTGAAAAAAATAATAGGTTTTTATATAATAATAATAAACAAAGGATCACGCCAAGAGAGATCCAACTTTTTCAATCGAAAATCCGGGTTCTGGCGATACACAAAGCTTTCATCGAGAATTCAGGTTTATCGACCTGAGAATATCTTGATCATCCGAAGTTCATCCTAAGGTTTTGCAGGTGTTAGCAAGACAGATTGGAAGATATTCTTACATGCGTGCCAAGAATGCTAATAAGCCTCATTTACCTCATTAGAATGACAACACTGTGTGAATGTACCCTGTGACTCCATACTGGTGCGATGCATTCAGCAGTTAAGTATGCCAAGGCAACCTTTGATGCGCTGGAGTGTCAAATGATGCGGTCCATTATGACTCCAAGGTACTTTGTGTGGAATAGTGTGACAGTTTTTCTCCATCTAAAGTGATGTTAATTTCTCTTTTAGCGCAGTTGGTTCGGCAAAGTTGAAAAACAGAGCGACAGTTCTTGGGTTTGTAGAGTTTCTAGTGCCATCGGTGGAAGAATTGACTGAGTGAATTGGTCTTTCTGGCCAACACTGTTCTAAGCACTCACAGCAGCTATTACAGGTACCATCTCGTCTGAGTATATAGGAGTTGCGAAGAAACTCCCTTCAGCATTCTGAGGACATAAATATTGAAGAACTGGGTACCAGGACAGAACCTTGTTGGACACAATTCCGCGTTTGAGCTTTATACGCATTGCCCATTGATGTCCCACACCCCAGGGACAAAAGATCGGGATGAGAAATAATTGAAACTGGCAAGCTTGACATCAGGGAAGGATTTTGAGTAGCTAAGATGAGACCTTGATACCCAGGACTGTATCATAGGCAGCAGTTAGATATATATGAACAGGTGCCACAAACGATGCTCTTCGGAAGGCTGTTGCGATATCATGACAGTCTGTCTACGATCAGTTGTGACATACTCTCGAAAGCCAATAAAAAAACTTGGGTGGAGGGGTAGCTTAAACAGTGAGAAGTAGTGAGATGGGTTTCTAACTCCTGGGCTCGTTGATGGTTTCTTGGGCTTCAGGATGCAATACCTATGGAAGTCCCATCTAGAGGGAATTGCCTGATGATCCCAACCAAGTAGAGACAAAGAGTTGGAGCCACCGCACAGCTCAGGTGCCATATTCTTCAATTCTGTATGGATGTTGTCATTGCCATGAGCTTTCCTTTTTGAGAAATTTGTTCCCTCTGGCAACTCCGTATTATAGACAAGCTACATCGTGCCAAGATGGTATGACCAATTACATTAAGAAACATTTTTGTCTGGAAAGCAATCATTGTGTGATTACTCTAGGGCCTTCTATTAAAGTGGCGGCAATGGCCCAGCGGGGGGTTCAACTTGCAACCCTGAGAATTACAAGTCCACGGCCTTGACCATTGCATCACACGGACAAGTGCTTTGCCACGTTCCATTCTGTCAAGTACTGAGGCGATGCAATTTGTAGAGAAAGGCCACTGCTAACTGGACAGCTACGACCGGTGAGCTTGTTGAAGGTGTTACAGGCCTTGCAGCTTTGTGTGGGTAAAGTTGATATTGGATATCTCCACCTCCAATCTTGTACGTCTCTTTTGGCAAAGCAAATCAAGTAGCTAGTGCCTTTTTTATTCTCTCAGTATTGCAATCGGTATTACACGTCAATTTATCTAGCCCCATTCCTGTCTCAAAGTGGGTGTAGGGATTATCCTCTTGGAATGAAATGTTGAGCTGCTTGGTGAAGCGAGCATAGAGTAGAAGTCAGAATATGCATTGTTGATGTTAGAAGACGGAAGAAGTCGGGTCGGTAGCTTGGAGGAAGTAAATGAACTGCTTGAGAGGTGATATCGATGTCACTGATAACCAAAATAGGGCAGTGGCTTGATCTGGGGAAACTAGGGAAGGAGCTTTCTGGAGCAGCGGGAATCTGAATTTCCCGGGTGACTGTTGTCAGGGGGGAGAGGTAATGCTTAATGAGTGATTGACGAGAGTAGGTACAACCTTACTATCGCAGTTGGAAGTGTGGACCCCGATTTACTGGTTCAAATTTTAATTCCATGCACATCCCCTCATTCAATGCCACTACCTTCAGAAAGTACTAGAGGTGACACGGGCCCCATGGGTTGATCTACTATAAAACTGTAGAAATGGGGACAGCACATTTGAGTTTTTACGGCGTTGCGGAAAGTATGTACCACGGTGTAATCTGTGTCACAGACTGCAAAAGATATTACCGAAATTGGAACTGCGTGAGAGACTAATGTATCAGGCGCCACATAGAGATTGTGTGTAAATGAAAAATAAATCTCAAAAAAACTCCGAAAAAACGAAGGGGTTCTATGGAGATTGTTGCATCAGAGTGTCAGGAAGTTGTTCTCTTACCGGAAATCCTCAACTGGGTCTGAAACCTATAGAACCTTTGAAAAAAATCTAAACATTTCTAGCGGTAGTTTAACACGCCAATCTTTATGGGCTCTGATGAGCACCACACATTTCCCCCGGTGCTACAACACTAGGCTAGCTCGTACTTTTTGACCCCACCGTTTATTGGTTTTATACAAGGAAGGGAATAACATGTGAAGTGTAATACACTTATTAAATGTAAAATTTTAACAATTAGTATGCCCAGAGACAATATAGGAGAAGAAATACAGAAAACAAAATCATGACACTCTGAAAAATGGCGGACATTTTGATTTATGCAAATAGTTATCCTTCAGCCAGTCAGATTTTGTATTTCTATATAACGCATGAGCATAATATACTTATTTAATGTAAAACTAATTGTTTTATGGCGCTCAACAGCTATAGATCTCGCCTATACAACAAAATGAATGTAAACACATAGGAAACTAGCGGGCCCATTTTGGTTTATGCAATAGCATAGTTCACTACTTGATTTTTTTGGACCTTTTAGTATGTCATTCTAGGGACCTTATAGAAAGCATTGTGGTGAAAAAATTATTGAATTTTTCCAGGTTATATCATATATTTCCCAGCCTAAACCAAGCCAGACCGCAGATTTTCTGACGCTCACACAATAGCAAGACGTATTTTTATCCAAGCCCGCGGCAGTGTATCAAATCCAAAATTTACATAAACAGACGTCGCCTAAAAGGTGTTAGAAATTCACGGGCTATGTATTCAATCCAGGTATGGCTCAGTAACGAACGGATCCAGGAGTGCAATGGTTTTGGGTTATAATAATTTAATAGGGATGTTTTTATATTAGAGGGTATCGGTGCGCATGGCTACAGAGCGCATAGCTCTGTAGCCATGGCGCGTTATGTTCAAGGGGGTATGGATGTTGATAGAGAATTTTGAGGGGAAGTTTCTGGAGTTCTTGAGTTATCACAGGTAAATTTAAACCGAAGCATGATTGATGTGAAAACTTCTATTTTTTTCTTATTTATAATGATATTCCTAACGATCTTTTGAACAAAGTTTTAAGAGATGATTTTGTAATGTCACTGGGACCGAGACTGCCATAGTAAATGATATAGCAGTTGCACAAATTACACGTTTGGAAAAATCCACCAATCCACAAATCGAGCAGATCGTGTCCTACCCTCCTGCTCCAGAAACCAAATGTTAGTTATCACATCTTGATCGAATTACCGCCTGTGACACAGAGATACAGAATGCTTGCTGTTTGCCGTATTGTAGTTATAAACGGTAACAGAGATGGAATAGTTTGGTGTTGTCACGTTTCAGGTACCCGGGTCACGTGTCAGGTATCAGATATCAGTTGGCTCTTCGGGCGCGACCGATTATCCGATATATATAAATCCGCTATGTTAAATTAAGGTCTTTACATGACCCTCTGCACAAAGTGCTATTATTTTTTTCCAAAAGGACATCGTTGTTTTATTATGTCGGTCTAAACGTACTACCAAAAATTTACCTTTTCCCTACTGAGTTCAAAAACCGGACGTACGATGACGATAATCGGTTGTTTTTTTCCAATGTAGGGATACGTACGTCATTTTACCTGAATGGGTCCCCCGAAGCAAAATAATAAACCAATCAATGCCGTGACGTCATCAAAGCTTATTTTTCTCCAAAAATTGACTGTATTCCCATAATAAAATTCCTTTTTAACATTCAAATTGTACTTGTTCTTTATAATAATATTCAATTGTCCACGCATTGATGTGAAAAAGATGGGTCCATAAGTCTAAAAACTGAAAACATAGTCAGGCGGCTAACTACCCTTACAGTGGACTGAATGAGCAGACGGATCTCCGTGTTAGTTTTAGCAGGTTACAGCCACTTGCGCGAGGCTGCGGGGGTGTGCGTCTGAAAAGCTTGTCAGTTATGACATCTAGTTTATACACGTGAAAGTATTGTTTGAGTTCAATTACCAAGTACTTTGTAAATTATAAACATGTTTAAATAGCAGCCACGGTTTATGCCAATTAAATTACAGTTGGTTTATATATATACGTGACAAATATACTTGTAACATGTTCTTTAAAGGAGAAAAAAAAGCAACTTCACTGTCTTTTCTTGTTCTTCGCACCTAACCGCTTCGACAGGGTGAACGGGTGAACTTCCTTTGTCTGTAAATAAAAAAAAAACACCGTAATCCACGTTGGTTAATAAGGCTACTAACTTAATCGGACCGATTGGACACAACATTGTTTATTCTAACACCACACACACTCAGTCCAAGTAGAGCATTTATCGTATATTAATCTTACCTTATTGCTCGTTGTCATTCTGCAATCTGATGTCCGTCTATTTCTAGGCCGTGATCGTATGCCACGTGTACGCAAGACCATAAAGGCCATACATCCCAGCTAACATTGCGATATTGGACAAACACCTTGCCAATATATTTTTATTGGCCCGCCGATATGGCTGCAGATATCGGGTCGCCAGTTATTTGCTCATGGGCCAACGTTGGCCCACGTTTGGGCTTGGGCCAATATTGGTGCTTGATTGGCCCAATATTTTTTGGCAATACGAGCCTTAATTGGACCACCATCATATGATTGGTGACTGACGTTGTGCCGATATCGATCCAACAAAATTGAGGTTGGCGACACATTGTTTGCCTATGTTGTTACCACTTGTCGTGTGAACGTTGGGGCCAATGTATGTTCCAATTCATGTTTATTCCACATTATTCAACCCGTTTTGCCCTCTCTGGACCAAACATAGACAAAATTTAAAACAATCTGAGGTACGTCCATCTCAATTCTGTTACATCTGCAGTGACTTTTATTTTAATAGCATTTAGTGACTGCCAATTCGGATAGTTCTTGAAACAGGTTACACTTTAGAAATAAAGGTTCCATGAAGAGGTTCAAAACATAACCTTTTTGTCCGGATTTAGCAACCCTAAGTTATATAAGAACTACTAAGTTCTATGAAGACCATCAATATTTAAATGGGCCTAGAGAACGTTTTTTTTTGAAAGTTTACCAACTTGAAAGGCAGAGTGAGTGATAACCTTTTGGTTCTAAGAATTTTCGTGGACTAAATAAAAAAACTTAATAAGAACCTCTGAAGGGTTGATTTATTAACATAAACTTGAATGTTCCTAGACTTTAAGGTTCTGCAAAGCTACAAAGAACCATTGGGGGCTACAGAACCTTTTGTTTCTATAAAGAAACCCCAGCGAATTTCGTGGTTATTTGTAGATAGAACCTTAAACTCTAACCCTTATCGTTACGGTAATAAAGCACCATTCAGAGGTTTCTGTAGAAACAGAAAGAAATGCATTTTGAGAGCCATGAAACTTAGTTGGAACAAAGGGTTATTTCTCCATTCACTTGCATACCTTTCAAACATGATAGTGGACACGTAAAAAAAGAACAGTCCTAGGCCTATTTAAATTTGAAGGCTCTTCATAAATTCTTTACGGTTCTTAGAACCTATGGGTGTTAAATACAGGACCAAAAAGGTTCTATGTGAAACCTTTATTGGAGCCTCTAGTTCTAAGGAGTTATGACGAATGTCTAACTTTTTTAAATACATATAATAAAGCAGTTTGCAAAGCCCATATCCTCACTGCTTTCTTGATCTCGATGCTGGTATTCTCTAAGGGAGTCTAACTCTAAAATTGGGTGAACCAGTCTTAGGAGGTGGACTTTTTTTTTAACCTACTGTGAAAGTGTAATGACATAGTGGAAAAAAAATCCTCAGGAACTGCCTGTTCCTGAGGACATGAGGAATTTTATCACATATTAAATACACTTTCAGGTATGATGAAAGAAAAAAAGCAGGAAGTAGTAAACAAACACTGCCCCATTTTTTGTCGATTGGTGTCTTTTTGCATTGTTGTTTGGAAATTATTGCAGTACACTAAGTCCCTTGTAAGTTGTAAGCTAGCTGGAAACAACAAAGTCGGGGTACCGACTTTTTGCACGTCCGAAAACAACCAAAAAACATCGTCAAATGGAGACATTTAGACACGTATATGCTTAGGAGTATGTTTTCACCAAGGAAAACAGTAATATAAGCGTTGATACAATCAAAATGGGCATTTGAATTGGGAAAAAAATTACTGATGTGGCCCTTTCTTAGCCGGGATTTTAAAAGTTAGAGTACTTTTGAGAATACCAGGGAGGAACTTTTTGGGTTTCCGTAAACCTGACCCATCTGCAACACTTTTTTCTGACCACACTTAGGAATCAGAAAAAAAGGGTTTCCAAATTCATAAGGTGTCAGCAAAAAAAAGTGTGTCAGATGAGTCAGGTTCGGGACTCCCAAAGTTTCTAGTTCATAATTATGTCTGAACTAATGTCAGATTCTGGCCGAAGTCAATGCTACAGGCAATACATTTTCAACTCGTCTTATAGCAGCTCTATTCATGATTGATAGGTGCGCTTTATTCCGTAAAACTTTCCTCGGCTCGGTTTACGTGGTGTGCATCTGTAGGTGCCGTTCTTATAATCCAAAGGGTCGTGGGTTCGTGCCTGCAGTAGTTTTCAAACTGCAAGGTAAGGTTAAAGCCCACACCTCTGAATAGATGGCTTTGGAGATCGTTGAACAAACACTCCTTCCAACAGTGTGATCCATTCGGAAAAATTATAATATTGATTAAGCACACACCGTGCAGTGTTAGGTATCACTGTTATCCAAAGCCTTTACTAGTTTTGTTAGAATATCAAGGATATCTGCTTGCAAAAAGTAATCAAAAAAGAACCATAGGTGGTGTACGACGTTAGAATAATATTGTTTCTTGGTTATTCTCGTAGTGAGATAAGCTGATATCTTGAGCTGCACTCTTTGAAATTCTCCTCTATTAAGGGTTTTCTGGCTATATGCGGAAGCAATACAATGAATGATTCAGAGGGTTGGCATATATTTTCTGGTCCTGGCAAATTGGTGTCAATACAAGTAATTATTGATCTGCTTGGGGCATAATAAATAATTGTTTCCGTCATTCAAATGTGTGGAAAAAAGGCTATGTCGGCCATTCGGGGACTGATGTTAGGCCTTCTGCTCTATCCATTTCAATCTTGCGTACAGCAAGCAATCAAACAAAAAGGACCCCCCGCCGCGAATAGACCTTTATAAACAAAAATAAGAATGTTCATCTGGGCGAACTACAACCTGCACCAGCCACATGGGTCTAGTTTCCAAGAAATATTACTGGGATATTGCGTGTTTTAAAGCAATGATAGCACCTTGTTTGAAGAGCACCCTCATTTTTAAAATTTGTATTAAAGGTCTAAAGGATAGGAGGAGATTTTTGGAGGATATAAATTTCTAGTTAAATTGCACTTGATCGGTTGTAGACACCTACGAGAAAGTTTCGAAGGTTTATTGCGACAAACAAGCACGAAAGAAAACCAACAACCTTGTTTTGTTGTTTTGAAATTTGCTGCTATTCTAATCTCCTTAGGCCTATAAGAGGGAAAACGATTGAACGACAGAAATAGAAATACCAAATCCCTAAACAATTGCTAAAGCCTCTAAAGGGGCATTTCGTGTTCCACAAGCTGCCCTTGTCCCCTCCCAACCTTACAAAGGTCATTGCATTGCGTGGTGTGTTTTGTTGTCAGATATGGTTGTATCCCTGTAACTTAGTCTAGACTTAGGCCTACCTAAAAAGTTAGATTTTTAATTGAATCATTGACATTGCTAGCAGCTATAAATCTCTGCCATAGTTTTCTCTGCGCAAAAAACTATGCCTGCTTCCGCCAGATAGACCATGACACGGCGCATCTAATCCCAATCTAAGTAGAATGCGCGTTACACGCAGCAACTCTCCGCTATAATCTAGTACATGTTGTTACTTTGAGTAATAATTGTTTGAACGCTTCGACAATTAATTGCTGCATGTGTTGCGTGAGGTCTGCGTACGCTTAGTTCAGACAATTATTACGGCAACTAGAATCCGGGCTATAATTCGATCTACTCGCCTGGTAGTAGAAAATTCATGAGTTTGTAGTACCATGCAGGGCCGAGGCCTAATAGTGGTCGTCACAATTCCTTTTTCTGAAATAGGCGCCTACATAAGCGCGCGAGTTGCTGCGTTAACGCGCAGACTATGTAGTTTTGTCTTAGGCTATTATGTTGGTTCTGTCTGCGGGGAATGCTGGCGTAGTCTAAACGCAGAGAAAGGAATTAGACGAAGTGATAGCTAGCCTAGCCCTAGCCTAGAAAACTGTAGAGCCTAGCTAGGACCTATACTATTTATCAAAATTACCTGTTACAAGAGGTACGCGCGCGCCATTCAGAAGGGGCGGGGCTTAGCAGTGAACGCACGATCACATCTACGCGCATCACGCTTGAAGTACGCTTGTCTTGTAAAGGGTACTTTGACAAAGAGTATAGCCTAGCCATAGCTAGACTAGCCTAGCATGCCTAGGCTAGGCTAGTATGGCAGTGTGTGTGACCATCATACAATGGCAACGCACTTCGAATCAATGAAATTCGGGAAATAACTTTTTTCATTGATATATCTGGTGAGCCATACACAAAAAAAAATGGAGGGGCTTGTTTCACGAATTTACCTTAGCCTAGCTTTAATGCATTGTACCAGAGGCCTTAAAGTTCGGGACTGACAGATAACGCCCAAATACAGATTTTGCAGCATTAACGTTACCGAAAAGGGCTCAACAACAATATAGCTATAAATATCATAGATAGTTATTGTATATTTATCGTTTTTAGCACGGTTGTGAAGGGAATAATTTATGACGAATTTCTTTAGAGCTTACCTTCCTCCTTCGTATCCGCCATCAAATATCGCCGATGAAATGAGTCCACACGGATGAGCAGGCGCACTAAAAAGCTATATAGACGCCACCAACCAAGCGTTCAGAAACACGGGGAATTCCTGATATTCGTACTGATATCGGGCCTAAGTTGGCGAAAGTTATTTGATGCAACTTATGCCGAGATTGGGACCAACATATTTGCTGCCACAGTAGCCAATATTAACCCAACACTGAAAGGATTGAGATTGGCTGTATATTGGAAATACGTCGGCATGCCAACCCCGGACCCTTTACACAATCTTGGCAACCTAAAGACCAATGAAATGCCAATCCAACCATCAGCCATGTGGCACCCCAATTTTAAAAATGTTTGTATGGGGTAATTGCCGCAACGCGTGCCCCAGGTCAAAATTCCAGTTGATTCCCAGTTAAAAGTTGTTCCTTTTCCGTGACGGAACTAACGGGTTTCAACTTTTTTCACTGTTTTGTAACTGGTCTTCCTGGTTCAACTGTCGTAAAAAAACTAGTTGGAAAATGTTCCATTTCCGTCACAGAATTAACTGATTCAACTGGATACTCAACTGGATACTTCAAATAGGATCAAAACTGGATTTCAAAACTGGTTTCCAGTAAACCGATTCAAAGGGAATCAACTGGAATTTGACGTGGGGCGAAATTCGGGCAACGCGGTTGTGAGAAAGTGAGTAAGAAACGCGTTGCGCGTCGGCCAATTAGAATGCTGAATTTCTGTGAGATTTCAAAATTAGACCCACAACGCGTTGCAAGTACTGCAACCGCGTTGTGGAAACTCACAAGCGTTGCAAGCCTCCGCCACACGGTTGCGACAATTCACAAACGCGTTGCGAAGGTTACAAGCATAAAGGAATCATAACGTGTATCGCAAGCCATAAAGGCTAAACGTATTGATGCAACGCGTTGCGCAAAAGTAGCAAGCGTTGCGACATTTCGGCAACGCGTTGCGGCGTCGGCCCAACAAAATCTGGAATGTGTGACGTATTTTAAAAAAATAGAACCCACAACGTGTGCTAGATACTTTTACCGCGTTGCAAACCTTCATCTTAAACGCGTTGAGAGCTTCACAAACGCATTGCAAGCTTAACAAGCGTTGATAAGGTCCACAAGCCAAAGGGTCAAAACGTATTTTACCGCAACGCGTTGTGAGAAAGTCACAACGCGTTGGACAGTTCCGGCACCGCGTTGCGACATTTCAGCAACGCGTTGCGACATTCGGCAACGCGTTGCGGTGTGGCAATCAAAATCAGCAATTTTGTGAGTTTTCAAAAATATAAATCTCACAACGCGTGGCGACCTTTCACAACGCGTTTCAAACCTCACAAGAGGCTGTATTTTGCCATATACGTTATGGCCCTTTATGCATTCACAACAGCGTTGTGAGGTTTACAACGCGTTGTGAGCTCGCAACGCGTTGTGTGTGATTGGCTTGCAACGCGTTGTGGAAAGCCATAGGGTCAATAACGTAGTTGCCGCAATTTTTGAAATACGTCACAGAAATTCATGTTGTGATTGGTCGACCGCCAGCACGCGTTGACGAAATGTCGCAACGGTTGCCATCTTTCTCACAACGCGTTTGCGGCAATAAGGTATGACCCTTATGCTAGTGACCTTGCAAACGCGTTTGTAAAGCTCGCAACGCGTTGTGAGATCGCAAACGCGTGGTGAAGGTTGCAACGCGGTGCGAGTTCCACAACGCGTTCGAGATACTTTGCAACGAGTTGTCGGTTTTTTTTGAAATACGTCAAAGAAACTTGATCATCTCTAATGGCGACCCGCCAACGCCGTTGCTTATCTTTGTCCCAACGCGTGTTACGTTGTCGCAACGCGTTGCGGCAATACGTTATGGCCTTTTGGGCTTTGCGACTTTCTCCCAACGCGTTCCGGCAATACGTTACGACCTTATGGCTGTGTGGACCTTAGCAAGCTTGTGAAGCTTGCAACCCGTTGTGGAAGCTACGACAAACGTGTTGTGAAAGTTTGCAACCGCGTGCAATGTATCTAGCAAGCGTGTGGTATATTTCACAGAATTCATGATTTTTGAGTGGCCGACCGTCGCAACGCGTTGCCGAAAAGGCGCAAAGCGTTTCTACTAGAAAAAATGGCGCAACGCGTTTCTACTAGAAAAAATGGCGCAACGAGTTGCTACTTCTCGCAACGCGTTGCAGCAATAGTTATGGCCACTTTATGGCTGCGATACAGATGTGCGTTTTGTGTCCTTCGTGTTGTTCTGTGTGGGGACAAACTTCTTCATGGCATTGGACTGCATTTGCATGGTTGGGGATTTCATGGTCGTGGTCCATTTGAAAAAGTTGTTCACGTATTTTACAAGTTCTTAACATCTTCTGGAGGGCGAGGTGACCGAGCGATCTAAGGCGCTGTGATTATGGAATTTCTCGCTCCCACCCATTGCATAAATGTGCAGGTGTATGCAATGGGTGTCGGCGTCTCAGGTTCGGGGTCAGTAAAGCTGTTGGTCCCATGTATCATTCTGCGGAGTTATTCCTGAGCACGTAAAAAAGCTGCAGACCTTATTCGGAAGAGTAGGGTCCCATCCGGGATGTTACTGCAGCACATACTCTAAGTATGCTTGTTTAGACCTCTTGGTTCCTATATCACAAAATATCAACGTATCTTTGTGATGGGATTGTACAATCAATTTATAAGTTGCAAAGATCATTGCACATCAGCATAAAATGAGTGCCTTCACTCTCACCCACGCTCACTTCACAAAGTTTTGCTCGCTTTCAACTCACTCACTCACTCACTCAGCTATTGTTATCGGTGATACCAGAATCAACACTACCGAATCTGCTAAAGATATTGGTGTTAAACTTACACTGAATAGGACACTTCAAATGAAAGATCAACATTAGGAACATCGCACGCTCTGCGTGTTTTAGGATCTACAAGATTGGACGGATCCGTAGGTATGTAGATCAACCTACCACAGAACGCTTGGTTCATTCTTTTGTGTCCACTAGATTAGACTGTAATAATTCTCTGTTGTGTGGTCTTCCTTTCAGTCATATTGCACCTTTACAACGTGTACAGAACTAAGCAGCGAGACTTGTCACTTTGACAAACCGATATGATCACATTTCGCATGTTCTGAGCAATCTACGCTGGCTAAAAGTCAAAGACCGCATCCGTTTCAAAATCTTACCCATTACCTGTAAGATACGAAATGGTATGGCTCCCAAGTACCTCAAGGAACTTATCTCGGATTATAATCCAAGTATTTCTCTATGCTCATCGTCAAAAGGTCTTCTCAGTGCTGGTACACGAAATAAGACTATGTATGGGTACCGGGCTTTTACCATTGCAGCTCCCCGTATTTGGATGTCAGAAACACCGGAAATATTTGTCGTTAAATAACTTTACTCATCGGTATGTACCATTTACATAACCTATTTCCCTTAATTTTTGTTTGATTTTTATTCAATGAGTAATTGGAGGCCAATGCGTACAAAAAATGCACGCATTGGGCTTTTGTGTTTAATTTTGTACACCAACTGAATCGGTGCACTTTGGAGCCCAACACGCATGAAAAATGAACTTTTCCAAAATGTTCCAGACAGACCGGAAAATTGTCAAATAGTTTTATCCAGCATTGGCTTGCCAAAACTACCTTTGTTTTTAATTTACTTGGGTTTTCATTCAATGAGTATTTACTAAATCCCAATACTCTCAAAAATGAGGCTAAAAAACAACAACCCCGGAAATATTTGGCGTTAGAGCCCACTATTGATTTCACTCGAAAGAGTGAAATATTTGAAATTTGCAGAAATAGCTCAAAGTGAAGGATAAGTCTGTAGATCTCGAAGGAATTTTTTTACAACTGGAAAAATGAAAAAAGTAAGAGAACAGCCGGTTCAAAAGATTGAATTTCCATTGAATTGTGTACGGACATAATGACTAAAATATCCGATTTTGTCACATAGCCCTTTAATGACCAAGGGGGGGGGGGGGGTTTGCCTAGGGACCCCTCCATTTGTTTGTTCGCGCTGGCCGCTTAACGCGGTGGGTTTTTTGCGCCGAATTTTTTTGTAATTGTCTGACTTTTAAATGCGGC
Source organism: Ophioderma brevispina (assembly GCA_023653785.1). Taxonomy (NCBI): domain Eukaryota; kingdom Metazoa; phylum Echinodermata; class Ophiuroidea; order Amphilepidida; family Ophiodermatidae; genus Ophioderma; species Ophioderma brevispina. The sequence continues at coordinate 45,946 of JAMKCH010019868.1, forward strand.
TTCTTTCATAACCAAAAAAATTAAAATCGACCAAGCCGTTAATATGAGTGTTAATTAGTTAGGGTCCCCATGGAAACCCCCCCCCCCCCCATGGGCACTAAGGAAGTCAAATTGAGATATTTGAAAAAAATCAAAGAACCAAAGCAAATTTTTTTTTGCTGATATATGTTCAACACATACACATAAGTAAACAATTAATAGTAACATTAAAATCATAACCCTTTAGTGCTGAAAACAAACATTTCATTGTGGACGTTGCTAAGCCCTTTGTCTGTACAAAGTCTATGGGAACATGAGGTGTATTTTGCACACCCTTTAAAAAAGGATTCCTACAACTTCAAGTTTTTGTTAAATATATGTAATTGGCTCTTCTAGAGTTAGATACTCAACATAAAATAAGTTTTCACAAAAAGCGCAAGGCTCTTTTGAATTTTTCCGTCTTTGTGCCCATTTTTCGCGGGGGTGTTTTGGAAAACAATGTTTTTCCCCTAATTTGCAGCCCAACTGACAAATTTCATGTTTTTAAAATTGCTGATTTGGGGTTGTCTTATGCTCCTTCCCATGTGGTATAAATTTCGTACAAAAATTCCCACGGGAAAGTGGTTTTGCCTTGGGGGGGTCCCATGGACATAGGTTGCTTTTGGCTTATACCTTGCATTTTAGGATACCTACACCGGTTTTACAGACATAGAAAAAATTGTTGATCATTTTTTTCCGATTTTCTTATTTAGCAAGTAACTGATAGTTCCTTTAAATAATTTTAAAACCCATTGCTATGCCACCATTTACATAACACAAAGTACCTATTTCCCTTAATTTTTATGATTTTATTAAATGATTAACTAGAGGCAATGCAATACGTACAAAAAATGCACGTAATTGGGCTTTTGCCAGTTCAATTTTTTTGTCACAAACCAACTTCAATCGGACAACTTGAGCCCAATACGTCAAGAATGATTCCAAAATGTTCCAGAAACCCCTATAAAGTTGTCAAATAATTTAATCCAGCATTGGCATAGCCAAAACTACCTTTGTTTTTCTAAAATGTTTACCTTAGTCAATGATAATTTGAGCCCAATTACGGTGCAAAATGAAACTCGGAACATATTACCCATAGTTTAATCCATTATTTGCAAACGTGGTAATTTTTTGTCACGTACTGGGCTTTTGCACCTATTTGGCCCAATGTATGCGTGCCTGGCTATTACACGTAGAGTATAGTATTGTGACAAAAGCACGATGTTTTGACTGCAAAGCGTACAATGTTAATGATGAATAAACACGCACGCGACGACGTGTACCGACGTTCTTATCACATGACAAAGGGGGCGGGTTATCTACTGACATGAAATATTACATATTCTGTTCATACCTTTGTTTGCGAAGCAAGGATAAGGACTCGGTATCTTTTTTCTATCAGACCATAGGAAATAGAAAATTATTCCGGAATTGGCACATGCCTCATCCTATTATCATCTACTGAAAAAGTAAGTATTACTTATTTTCAATCAATTACACGGATGTATACAGCCTGTCTCAAAAATAGTACAATTGAAAACTTATTTGTTTTTTTTCAATATTATATCTCAACAAAAGTAAGTCGTTTTTGCATCACATTAAAGAAAAAAGACCAGGCTTTCAAATAATTTATGTCATCTACTTTACCATGTTTACTTGTTTCAATCTAGAGACAATCTGCGGAACACAAAAAAATTGTGCCACTTTTGTGGTTGAGTGAAAACGGTGAAAGAATTAGTTAAACATAAGTTATTCACATTTGAACAGATTTGAAATTCTTCAAAAAGGGATTAACTTCATAAAGAAACTTTTAAAAAATGCAAAAATAGTAAAACAGTTATGTAATGGTGGAAATTATTTTCAGTAAGTTCTGGCTTTAAGATACATACGACATACTGTTGTTTGTTAGAAGAGAATCATGACCGTACAGCAACCTGGAGGAGAGTTTTTATGGTCTTGAAATATCATGAAACGCAAAGTGCTACCGACACCTTGATACTTTGCTTCCAAATTCAAATTTTTATTGACTTCCTTTACTTGTTTCAATCTAGAGACAATCTGCGGAACACAAAAAAATTGTGCCACTTTTGTGGTTGAGTGAAAACGGTGAAAGAATTAGTTAAACATAAGTTATTCACATTTGAACAGATTTGAAATTCTTCAAAAAGGGATTAACTTCATATAAAGAAACTTTTAAAAAAATGCAAAAATAGTAAAACAGTATAATGGTATAATGTAATGGTGGAAATTATTTTCAGTAAGTTCTGGCTTTAAGATACATACGACATACTGTTGTTTGTTAGAAGAGAATCATGACCGTACAGCAACCTGGAGGAGAGTTTTTATGGTCTTGAAATATCATGAAACGCAAAGTGCTACCGACACCTTGATATTTGCTTCCAAATTCAATTTTTAATTATATTTACTTGATTTGGTTTATTTAGTGTTGTGGGTTGTATATTTTTTTAATAAATTCAAAGCTCCATTTCGTTGACGTGCAGTAAATATTTAAATTTGTTTATTATGATGAAAAGGAAAATATATTCATTGAACTGATTATGTTGCACACATTGAAGCTTGTGCGAATAAATTAGACTTCCTCGTGTCACTTTAATAGTACATGTGGAACTGTATTTTTGTGAAAATTTCATATACAATCTTGCAACCAAGGTTTTTTCTAAACCAATTGTATGAGGATTCCGAAAATCATGGGTGTCATTATTTTTTAAAATGTGTTTTCTTGGATGAATTTTAGGGGGCAAGGTTTACACTGGTTTATACAGGGGGAAATAATAAAAGGGGAAAAATTGTTTTAAAGGTATACCAATCTGTTCAACAGTAACCTTTTCAAGGATTCGAAGGTATAGTTTTTGCCCTACCTGAGTGTTTAGTAAGCAAGAGTTACAAGGTAAAACGGGTTTAAGGTCACCACTGGGGGTAATTTTCAGATTCATCGGTTTGTTCTAAAACGGTGCCTGTCGTCTTACTGTACAGAAGGCCGAAAATTATAAATGGCACGTTTGTCATGACGTTTTTATAATAATAAGAGGGCAAATATGGCCGATGTCCACATGTCCTATGGAGGACCACCAGTCAATCTCTAAAATCTTGCACTGAAAAGGTGCACAAAGAATCATATACATTTTTCTTATTTAGTATGACCCAATGAATATTAAAACCATTTTTCAACAAACGGACCATTCTATAAATAATGACCTTGAAAAACTTTCTTAGGCCTATTGACAAAACAATAGGTCGTAATATGGCAAACTATACCTTTTTAGAACCTTATGAGCAGCCGCACAGACTGGTATAAATTTGTAAACAAAGTTAAAAAAACACTTTTATTGTTTACCCCTGTTATACAAATTTTGCCCCCTTATAAAACCCCCAAGAACACATTTTGTAAAAATGACATCCATGATTTTTAGAATCTCCATGAATCTGTATTGGAAAAACATTGGTGTCAAATGTATTTGAAAAAAACTAAACAAAACATCCATTCCATGTTCCGTCCCCATGTACTATAATCTGGTTTTTGTTTCTTTTGTCAATATCTTGTTGCAATTTTTGTGAGCTTCAAGACAGCTTGGCATAACTGCGCGACACCTTCTGCCCATCCATAAACTGTCACAAAATCGATTTTGGGTGTATCGCACTAATTGATCAAATCTCTGAATTGACAAAAAAATATGACCAACAACACTATTGGAAAGTCCCGTCTTTGTTCTTTGTATTGTGCCATGTTACGAATGGTTTTTTTGACAATTTCATATTTAATAACAACCACAACCAGTTTTTTTGAGACAGGCTGTATAGGTAATGTGGCGGCAAAACACAAATAATTATTGAGACAGATAGCACAATTGGACAAATTCTAGAATTTTGCATAAACTAGCTTCATTTTGCCATAAAAGTTTTTTCGATACTCAAATAAATATAGACTCCTAACTTGCATGTGTTTTAGCCCATGAGGTCTGATTTTAATCATGTTTCAAAAGTGTGTTTTTTTAGAAAAACTTTACTATTCAAAGTAAAACATTTAATTAGGAAATGCAATGTCCAAAAGTTGACGCGCGTTAACGCAAAAAAACGAAACGTGACTACACACTACATGGGTTGGATCTTCAATTTTGTTGCTTCATTGGCAGATATTGCTTTTATAGTATAGCTGCAAATCATTGTTAAGAATAGAAAATGAGAAAGAAAATGAGGGAGATATAGAAATATAGAAAGAAGAAAGAAGGGAGGGAAAGAGTGAAGAGAAGAAAAAGAAAGAGGGGAGAACAGAAAGGGAATAGAGAAGAGAAAAGAGAGAAAAGGAAAAGACAAGAATGGAGTAGGGAGAAGATAAAAGAGAATGAAAAAGGAAAGTAAAGATTTATTGTAACTTAAAATGAATTTAGTGTGAAATTTGTGCTCCTAAACACTACTTTTTACCTTCTAAGATGGCAAAACCCACGAGCTTCCGGGGGTTTCGCCCCTGCACAATTGATCTGAATTTTATATAACAACACTGATTTAATATCATGATTTTAATCAGATTGGTTCAAGAATTTGGTATGTCCAAAACGCAATTAAAATTCCATAATGAATTAACTCAATGTTAAGATTTTACAGTTTTACAAGTGCACTCAGATGTGACGACTTATGCCCAGAATTAAAAGAAGCTTTGCAGTTCAACGACGTCCTCACAGCGAAGACTCCAAAATGACAACATGTTAAGTCATATATAAATCCACGGGAAATATAATCCATGGGAATCTTCTCAGTCCTGAAGATAATTTCTTCCAGGAGTCCAAGATGACGGGTTTTTTTCCTCGACGACACTAATATTCCACAGTATATCAATCCAGAATGTAATCGCCACGATTTCTATCTGTCGCCAAATGTCCAATTTTAGGACACCATTTGGAATCCTGTTTTGTTCACACACTTGGGCTCAGAGACGACAGCAGGCTAATTATAGCTTTTCGCTCACATGGCATAAAAATATAATAAAGCCTGACACTATGTACTGCATCATCTACCATTTGTTGGAGATTTAATTGAACTACTGGCCAAGAGTCTCTCCAGTGAGCACTATCTATCATCTCACAGCTAGAGTCTCAATATCTAAAAGAGGTATTACCACTCATCATGCATAAACATAGCCTAACACTGACCAATTGGATCAGCACAAATGACATACTCTTAAGGACATCCTGGGAACTACCTTTTGCAATTCTGTTTTGCAAACATGCAGCAGATGGAAAACCCAGGCTAATTTTAGTACTTAGTAGCTCAATCTCTGACTTATGGGAAACAACTTGTTGTAAACAACACAGGCATGATAACAATATAGCATAGGAGCATTCCATTTTTCCTTTCCAAACACCCTCTGGGTTTTTTACCTTTAGTTAAATAAATAAATCTATTATGATGATGATCCTAATTTTGTAATTTTTTTCAGAGACAGCATCAGGATTTTGGATAAGTGGTTAACAATAGACTGAATCAGCAGCATAATGTCGACTGAGGTACTGTTATTTACTTTAATCTGTTACTCTACTCTCTAAATGTAAAAGAGTGAAAAAACGAGTGAATCTTAATTCACTCGAAAAAGAGTGTAAAACCACTAAAAATATTTTTTGTATTAGTGCCCAAGAGAATATGTTGTTTCTTTTTATTTTGTTTTATGTTAGAGATGTTTCTCATTGGACATTCATAGGTATTTCTGGTATTATTTTGGCTTCACTTGTGTGGTAGCAGTAGCCAAGGAGTTGGTGTTAGTTTCTTGCAAGTTCAACGTAGATTTAGGCTGACTGGTCTAATACCGGCTGGACTTGTCTAATACCAGTAGTCTAGAGTTTGCGGGTAGACTTGAGAGGTAGCAGTAGCTTCAGGCTGCACTTGTACGGTAGCAGTAGGTCTGTATTTGGAACATTTGATTATAACAACGCACAGTGGCGTAGCCAGCTTTTTTTTTTCAGGGGGGGGGGGGCAAAGGGGGGGGCACATACATTTTCAGGGGGGGGGCAAGCATACATTAAAATGTGTTAGTATGTATATGGCCATGTAATCATAATTTTCAAGGGGGGCAAGATTCCCCACAGGGGGGCGGCTGCCCCCCCTGCCCCCCCCCCCCCCCACCCTCTGGCTACGCCACTGACAACGCACCACGTCGGAGGGGAACCTATATTATCCTGGAGACGATAGGGCCCAGCCCATTCAGTTTTTCCATGCTATATATAGGATCCAAATACCGTCGCTGGATGAAGGCTTCCCATGTGTGGTATTAGTAGCCAAGTAGAGTACTTGACAAACAGATAGATAAACGCAACTTAGCTGATGAACTGGCTGATTACACCACCACGCACATTGAAAATTATCCATGAACTGTCGGGGAAAGATAGGATACAAGGCATCAAAGTCATGAAGAGAGGTGGCACAGTCCCTTGCAGTGATGCAGAAATACTGGCTGAATGGAGAGAATATTTCGGCTCTCTGTTAAAGGTCCCAGGAAATGCAAATAGAATTGATGTGGTTTGTGTCAAGTCTACAAGGAGGGACCAGGAAGCATTCAATATTTGGGTTGGTGATGACATCATTAGTGAAACTATTGATTTGTCAGAGAGCAATAGAAAATTCCAGGTGACTGGTGTGAATCTATTCATAACACTGACTGAAAATCAATAGTTTCACAAATGATGTCACTGGTAGTGTATTCTTTTTTCTGGCCCTGTTTATTGGAATGGAATATCCTGTAAAGATTTGTAGTAGGTTTATCATATCATTTCCTGGGACCTTTAAACGATGATAGAAACCCACCAATTGAACTACCACCATCTCCTGTAGAGGATCTGCCCATCCTACTGATCCGCCTTCACGATATGAGACAGCTGGCGCTATCAGAGCCATGAAAACAAATAAGGCAGCAGATCTTGATTGTGCAATAACTGCTGAGGTACTGCAGGCAGGTCAAGAAAAGGTGATAGACGTTATCCACAAAATGTTGCCTTGAGGTATATACAACATCATCACCACTGCAGCAGTGGACCACAAATGTCATCGTACCCCTGCCCAAGAAAGGGGATGTCTCCCTCACTGCCGGGGGTCACTCTGATGTCAATAGCTGCTAAGTTTACAACAAAATTCTGTTAAACAGAATTCGACTATTTGTTGAGCCTATAATAATTAATAATAATGATAATATGCCTGCATATTCTGTAATTTAATGATTGGTGGCAAGGAGAAATTCAATAAACACACTACAATTTTTGTGCTACGTGATTATGCAATATCCGACCTTATGGGAACTATTTGAGTCTCTCTTGGGACTCGAACCAGGCCGCTCGATACCCTTTTGGGTGGTTTTACCTTGCTGTTATCCTTCCTTCTTATACTTTCTTTATTATTCATTTTAGAACACAGATGAAACAAGAAAGAAAGAAGTAAAGACGCAAATGCAAAAGAGGCAGGCTTATGACTTGGCAAAGTTAGAACTGGTAGCAGCGGGGTTTCTAGATTCATCGGGTATTCAATCCAACATTGGAGTACTCGCTCTACTTTTGGGATATCCCGAACACGCATTCTTTTGGGCTGTTGCTGTGCTAGTCATTGGAGCTTTGTTAATACAACTAATAGTTGGAATTATAATGGCAACAAAGGTATGGTACGATTAGAATAATTTTCTTAATAGTTGCTTCTCTATAACTGCAGTATATTTACATTGTTAGCGACCACATAGTCCTGGCCAGTGTAGATAAATGTGCTGGAGCATTTTTTTCGCTATAGGGGTGAAGGTGGTCCACCCCATCAACACTGACTTTGGGCGCTGTGTAGTGAAACTAAAAATAGACCACTAGGACTCGAACCTGGATCAGTTATGGTTGTACGTCTAAGGAACCTTACTGATAGAGCACGAAGGCGGTTGACGGATCAGCAATCGTTTGTACTACCTTTATAAAACTCTATTTTAAACAGTACATTCATTCATACATATGACCTACCGGACTACATAGTGAGGGACAATGGCTAACTATAAAAAGGCACTGTAGTCGGCTTGGAAAATATAGTCTAGAAAGGGTGTCTCAGAAGAATTACACACCTAACTATAGGCGACCGTAACTTCAAAGTAAGTATCACATTGAGAAATTACTTTTTAACATTTTTAGTGTAAACACACTCGATTCGGTTCCGTAGTTTTGTAAAGAAAATAAGGATTATGTAACACATGTCAATGGACACTTCCTTCCTCCAAGTTTTGAAAAAAGTGATTTCAGACAGAACAGGCGAGGAATAATCAATACTTCTTTCATTTTCTTTTCATTGTATGTTCTTTAAAACAAAATAAGTAATAAATGATATTTTTGCACCAGGTTCAACATATTATTTGCACATACTTACAAAGAAATTTACATCTTTTCTTTTTCAGCGACATCTTCAGTCTTTTTGACCAAATCAATGGTAAATACCAAGGCTGTCGCCAATCCAGGCAAATTCATTTTTAATTTAATTTAAATTGCATGTCATCACCCAGCTTTCCAGAAAAGTTATGCTTTGAAATATATTCAAAACGAAGTAAAGTTTGATATTCAACTGGTTGTGGCATTTATACAAATATAAGAACGAGTTTTTCAACCACAAAATGTTCACCTTTTTTATTGTTTGCTAAGAATGATTCAGAGTGTAGTTTTGTTTTGATAAAATGGCTTCAAGATGTTGTATATCCAGCATGCCAACAAATGCAAAGTAAAATTAAATGAAAAAGTCAGTCGACCAAAAAATCAACTCTTCAAGTTCATAAAGGAATTACAAGTGTTTATACCCCTGAGATCTGCCTTCTACTTGACGTCCATTTGGGATTTTATGGTGTTGTGTTCTAATATTAAAGCTGATAATTTCTTGTTATTTACCATGTTTGTTTTTCTTGTTGGATTTTTGTTATAATTGTCACGAGGTAATTATTTGTGTAGAGAACAGGAACTTTCCCTCCCCACCCCTGATCCCACTCATGAAGAAAATGGCATTGATTGAACTCACAAAATAAATATTAAAACAAGGCCGTCTTTTGGATGAAAGAAAGACAGCTGATTGACAGATAACAAGAGTAATCAGCTGGTAGTTAACATCAAAATCTTGCATTCGTGTGCGCAAACTTGGAAGGAAGTGTCCATGGACATGTGTTACATAATCGATTATTTCTTCAAAACTACTGAACCAATAGAGTGAGGTTGAAATAACATGTTTACAGTAATGTGGTTTAATTCTTTTAAATTTCTTCAAAAATTGTTACTTACTTTGAAGTTATTTATTTATTTATTTATTTATTTTTTATTATTTATTATTTATTTATTATATTTAATAAACCAAGAAACTAGCCAAAACGTGTTTAAAAGAGTATTTACCAGGGTCTGTGAATGTTAGACGAAGGTTGTAATAGAGGAATTCAAACCTCCCTAGCAAAAACGTTTTACAAGGTCTTATTCGACGAACACAAAATGGGCCAATCCGAAACGTAGCCAAAAACGTCTTAAAACGTATTCACCAGGTCTTGCAGACGAAAATGTAATAGACGAATGAGAAACCTTCACTGTAAAAGACTCCACCTTACTTTTTACGGGAAACCGTAAATATTTCCGGTTATTTACATGTAAACTTTACGGCTGACCCCGGGGGGGGGGGGGGGTCAGTCTCATAGACAAAAAGGGGTATCATCCGTGTCCAAGAATTCACGTAAAAAGGGTAGTTTTTTTTTCAGGATCAGGCACGTTACGTTACGTACGTAACGTGAAAAGGGTCTAAAAATCACTAAAAATAAGAAAAAGGGTTATATATTTTCTAAATGAGGACTTTACGCATTTAGGGTCCATATTCATTTCAACATAAAAAAAAAATAAAAAAGTGTTCCGGAAGTGCTTTCAAATCCCTAAATTTCAAAAATTTTCCGCGCTATACGCACGGTAAAGAAACCATAGTCGTAATTTTTAGTACAAGCCTGTTGGTTTGAGATTGAGAAGACGACTCCTTTTGTATTGGCTCATTATGTCGTCTATACGCAAAATTGTTTCTATAATCACTACCCATTAACGGACATGTTTTAGCAAATAAAACTCACAATTTATTTACATGTCAGTCAATTCTAGGTTTATAATTTTCTTGAAATAACTTTTGGGACATAATTTGTGTGCATAATTGCGCGGATTCGGTAATTTTCAGGGAAAATGCCGATTTATCGCTGCGCTGCAAATGCGGAAATCAGTGGCGAAAAAAACGTTATCCAAATGCGAATTCTCCCGGATCCTTTAGACCCAGAGAAAATGTCTTGAAAAAAACTAAATAAATACCCCATGCAAGGTTTCCGCGACCCACCCCGTGCCGCTTACGAACTCTCCATGAACACCTTTAATGTTTATTAGTTCAAATAAAACCTTACATGCATGAACTATATTTTAATGTTTATACCGTCGACCATTGGCCTATATGCATTTTAAAGTTAACCACTTACAAATTCAAATTGTTTTTACCAAATTTGCATCAGAAAATGTGTTTCGGAAAGCAAACATTGCTTGGTATGCGTTCCGCGCTTCGCGCGAGAGCGGAGCGGAGCAGAGAGAGCGGCACCCCCTCCCGCGCCACTTACTATTATTATATGAATTCTCTGTGACACTTTAACCCATCAAATCTGTTTTACTTTTTATAAGCCCATTTATCATACCTCTTTTTTCTTGATGTAATCATTCAAAAAATTTAAAATTATTTCTATCAAATTCGCATGAAAAAGTGCGTTTGGAAAGTGATGATTCCCCCCCCCCCCCCGCCGCTTGTATGTGGCGCAATGGCCGCTCAGCAGCCATATCGTCGACTTTTATCGACTTGTCGTGCTGCATGCCGTCCTGAGAATTGTTGGATACGCCCTGGCTTAAAATGCATTTCCCCATTTAAATATCTTTCCTCGGATATATCCTGGCTGAAAAAAATTAACTTTCCCAATATATTTTCTGAATTACACCAAGCTCAGACAAGCCTCTCTGATGTGCAAAATACACTGGAAGAATATGGTTTGGGGTTTTACGTATAAAGGGGTAATAATTGCATCAATTACTTGCTTAGGGTAGGGAGAAAGACAAATACTTGTTTAGGGTATGCAAAATTGCGCTACTGATACTTGTTTAGGGGCGCAAATTCCATCAAGTACTTGTTTAGGGTACCTAATTGCGCTGCTGTTACGTGTTTAGGGGTGAAAATTCAAGCTTCGAAAATACGTATTTAGGGTGCTTTTTGTGATTGCTTGGACACGGATGATACCCCCTTGTCATTGAGAAGTGCCCCCCCCCCCCGGGGTTTGACCGTAATTTTACGGTGAAATACCTGTAAACCCCACTCATAAAAATAAAGCCTTTACGGTAAAATACCGTAAAAATTACGGTAAACCGACAAATTTACGGTAAAATGCTGGCAATCCAGTTGCCGTAATTTTACCGTAAACGCTTATTTTATGGTTGGTTTACAGGTATTTGACCGTAAAATCACGGTCAACCGTAAAATTTGCATGAAATCAACCGTATTTTTACGGTTTCACGTAAAAATACGATCGATCTTTTACAGTGTTGCCAAAAGGTTTTAAAAAACGTTTTACAAGGTCTTATAAGACGAAAAATGTAACAGACGAATGCAGCACCTAGCCAAAAGGGTTTTTTTTAAATTGTGTTTGCTGCACAAATACAGCAGCAGCAGGAGCTCCTGCTGTTGTTGTTGCTGCTCAGTGCTGCTGCTGCTGTATTTGTCGTAGTAATTATTGTTGTTATTAATTGGAGCTGACACAATGTTTTTGCATGTTTTTTTCGCAACAGTTTGCAATAACACAGCTCCAAGAAAACACAGAAGACGAAGAGAGGGACACGATACAGATCCAAAATGGTACCAGCGCCCCAAAGTCCTACCTTCATAGCTATTATATTGCTGATGCTGCTCAATATATTCAACGCACTTATTATTGCCTTTGCTGGGCGAATTGACCCACAATTTAAAAATATCCCGGAAACAACGGACCCGTCTTAGTATTTCGTATGAATAGTGATACTTTCAAAAAGTCGGATGTTGATTCTTATACAAATTCGGTTTACTAGTATTATGTTTGTATACTCTCTGTGTATTACTCTCTTTATTTCAGTTTTGTACAAACTGTGATGGTAAAAGTTACACTCATGCTTGGAACACAAAGAGATTGAACTCGTATAAGAAGCATTGTTATATTTTGAACGTTATTTTAAAGAACTGTAATTCCCAAATTCAGAATATATAATTTTGCTCTATCACATCACGTGTTTGTAACAAGTATTGCCGGTTTAAGTTATAGGAAAAGGCTTTAGCATGCTGATGTCTAGCTAATATTCTATCCCACATCAGTGTACGAGAACCGATGGTGACACAAATCAGAGTGCCCTATCTTGCACGTAAACATTTTACAGAATAATAAACCGTAACTTTGAAGACGAAACTTTAAGGCATAGTGCTGAAACGAATGATCCGTGCAATACACAATGGAGAAGACAATAGACAGGTCATCTGGGGTACTCTACATCATATAGGACTCTCTACTTTTGACACCGACAGTAAAAATTCCGACAATACATGGTGTTTCGTTAATCAACAGTCAAGATACTTCAGTGGTATTTGCCCTGCGTTAAGCGTGACGTGCGTAAACCAAAATAATAATATAAAAATAATTTTGGCCCAAATCACACAAGCTCCCTTCCCGTTTACTTGTTGATGACGAGTGCTGCGTTTGTCAACACTGAAATCAAGATTTAAATTTTATATACTTATGGGGCCATCCCCCCTTTAAGATGGTTTTTGTTTCATTCAAATTTTGAAGAAAACAAATCTGTTTACATTGAAAGTCGCCTATATTTTGCTGTATCTAATTTTGGTCAAATGCTACGCTTGGGAAATTTCCCATACAGAACTGGTCATCGTCGCTGTGAGACATAACATAAACTCATAATGGAAAAAAAACAAGTTTATAACTATAGGAGTTATATAATGGAAGTTACTTAAATGCTTTTCATGGACAAGTACTGTTTTATCGTCTTCGGTAATATAACTTTGATCATCTAATGAAGAGGAAATAACATCAGCGGTGACGCTGTATTATTTGGTTAGCGTCAATCATTTTTGTTGTGGACGTTCGTGTGACGGGAAATTTCGAACTGTTTACGGGAATTACGCGGGGAATTGCGCATCACTCCAGAGACAATTTTCAATTCCACCAGTTAAATATTCGGAGTTGTGACCTGTATATTCTGATAGTTTGGGTGCAGATATGAACTACGTCAGGACTGCTTGGTGATATTTCGAATGTGGAGTGAGTACTTCTGGTTACTAGTAGTATGGGCGATAATCATTAATGGTTCGTGCGAATTGGGAACCCTTATCAGCTGTTTGGAACTTGGGAATTATAACAGTTTTTCAAGTCAATCGGCGGCAGCTACACAGTGTGCCTTTGGTGTTACTCTCGCTGTTTTCAGTCATTTCAAAGCATAGAATGTAAGGAATCGTGGGCAAGTTGCTACTTTTGAAGTTATACCGACGTGATTTGTGTGTATGTGGTGAGGTGTCGGCGTGGGAGCCCGTGTACGCGTGGGAGACTCTTTGAGACGAGGTGGTGAACTATGACGGATCGCCCACGGTTGCAGTGGAAGAACTTCCTATCTAATATCCTTTTATAATTAATTTACAGTTAATGGGTGTGCAGATCACCTAGTTTCTTGTTTTTATCTTGGCCTTGATAAATACAGGCCAAGTAGATGACTTGATACATTGTATTGATGCTAGGTTGGTCTTTGTTTGCATTCACTGGTTCGTGCTTACATTCATGGCTTGTTAATTGCGTCCGTTTTAATTGTGATTGTTTCAATCAATACAATAGTCAAGAAGTGTAGAAAGTCACTGGGGCACGCCTATTTGGTCAACAACTGTCAATGGGTTGTATTTACAATGCGTTAAATGTGTGTGTGTGCTGATTATATCTAAATTGAGCCCCGTTTGGGTTTGTGTTCATTTATTGACCCATTTATATTGGAATGGGTCAGTACTGGGAAATGAGGAGTCAGCGTTTCATCGGAACGCTTGTAGTAGGCTTTGTGCTTTTGGTCCCATGTAATTAGACATCCATTCGTACATTTAATCTTTCAATCATGCATTTGATGGAGTCATTTTGTTCGCTTCATACAACGGGGCAATAATGTGTGGTTAATACAGATTTAGCTATATTGGTCAAAGGCGCTTGGGTCATCAGAGGTCAATCTCATGCGCCCCGTTTGTGTCTTGGTCAAGGGTTTCCTTGTGTGTTTTGTGAAGTGATTTGTGTACGGAGTTTGGTGTGTGCGTGTGTGATCCCCTTTTGTGCTGGGTTTACAAATTTTCACATAACTGAGTCCGGCACAGGCATACATAGTATGTTCACACGCTATATAAAAAAAAATCAACTTCAACTCATTTATTTTCCATCATTTTAAAAACACAAAGAATAATCGCAATCACAAGAAGTTGGAGGAGGTACAATTGAAAGCAAAAGCCCGAAAATGTTGTACCCCTTTTACAACAAATTACATTTAAAATTCATATCAACATAACTTACAAAATACTAAAATACAAGCAAGCAAAACATTCAATAGAACATGTACGCTTAAATGAAGATGTATCTGTGACATTACAGTAATGGTTTCAGTAAACATCCTCGATGTGCAATTAACAGCGACATCATATAGGCCATGATACGTTCGCGATTTAACGATCTTTTCGTGCTACAGCGCTGGGGATCACTTACTTCCTTCACTAAAATTTTACAAATATTATGTAAACCAGGAAAAGCTGTATCCCCAAATGAAAAGAGTGCACATTATTTAGAAAAATGAATAAAATGTCAACTCAATTTACTTTAGAATGTCAGTGACCAATATGTACACGTAAACTCAAGCGAACAATAGAGCTAATGATATTCAACAATCAACCTTAAAACACTTCAGATCTTTTCTCAACGGGGTAATGCAGGTCATTGTGTTACTGCCCACAATGTTGAAAAGCTATATCAGGTGTTATGACTTCCCCGTATTGAGCTCTAGTATCTGTTCATAACTTAAAGGGCAACATACTCACCTCGCTCATGATTTTTAAAAATGTAGGTCGCTGAATACCATTACCTTTCTAGGTAAATTGAATAGAAATAGGGTTTTAAAGACAATAACTTGCGGATTTAGGTTATGCACAAATTAGGTCAGTCCTTGCCATGGGCTTTTCCTTCATGAATTTCGTCCCTTTACATGTTCCTTTCGAACAAAAATTATTTAATGATATGGTCAAAGTTAATTGAACACACAGTAGAATCTCAAGATTTCTTTTATCGCGAGCGAGGAAAGAACTCGCGGCAATGCAACAAAGACATAACATTCGAAATCTGTTCAACTACGTGCACAATAACAATGGACCAGATGTAAAAGAATGTGAAGTGTGTTCCGGGCCCATTATTGAGTATCTTTAGCCCCATTGTTCGCTTGAGCATGTTGTGGTTATGTCCATCCATTGGTCACTGCTATTCTAGAAATAAATTGAGTTGACATTTAATTCATTTTTCTAAATAATGTGCACTCCTTTCGTGTGAGGACAAAGCTTTTCATGGTTAAAATAATATTGTTTTAATTTTAGTGAAGGAAATAAGTAATCCCCAGGTCTGGAGCTCGAATATTTAATTAAAAAGCCAACATTGTATCATGTACCATAGCCTAATAGAATGCTTAACTCGATTGTATTGATTTTGCACTTACTGCTACATTTCCTTTTCTGTTTGACTTATGTGCAGTGTATTTTTTCACATTCCCATAACATGCAATTTTCATTAACATTCCCCTTTTTTCTATTGTTTTTTTTCTACTTTTGACTATCGGGATATTTTCCAATGGACTGGTCCTGTTGGCTAACTTCTAACAGCAGATGTACACGTATAAAAATATGCTACGTCATCAACCGTTATACCGTTATACTGCAAAAACTATTATAGTTAATTAGGCAGCTTATCGAATTTGGTTGCGCAAATACTATCAATATCGCCAACGTCTTTAGGCATTTGTGAGGGCTTGTTCGTATTGGCCAATTACATTGCGCACTGATGATGTAATGACAAATTACAATATAGAGGGTGGATTTCAATATACAAAGATATATTACGGTAGCGCTATGGAACTCTTAATATGGGAACAACCATAATATATGGTATATACGACGTTCTTGCAATACGATTTGACATCCGCTGAATGTATAAAAATGAATTTGTTTAATTAAAGCCACTATTAGCCATTTCTTCAAAATGTGAACAAATCGCGCCCAATTCCATTTTTTGCACTGTTGTATTGAAATTTTGGTATAGTTTCAGTAATAATTTCTTGGCCAAGTTACTAGGTACGCCCGCTTCCCCGCCAAAACGGCGCACCACTGGGTTGCACGCGGGGTTGCACGTAGACGCAGTTCACGCGACAAGCAACGCTCGCGTACGCCAGGGCCATGAAATTATTAAGTGGCTAAGCGTAACACGCCGTATTTATCAAAGGATGGTTTTTATGCTTTGTTTACTAATAAATGTCGGGGTCCGACTGTTTTAGGTCTGGAAACAGTCGTAAATGGCATCTTCAAGACCGCTTTAAAATACTCAAGTGTCTATTTTTCACAAAGAACAGTGATATAAGATGTTGATATGACCTAACACTAGCAAGTTAGAGACAAAATGGGCATTTTGAATATGGAAAAAGTGAGTGATTGTGGCTTTAATTAAGCGACATACTTAGATCATGGTCCAAGATGTACAACCTGCTGCCTACCTATTGCTTCATAATGCATACATAATTCCTTTTAAAAATGTCAGTTACGAGGCGGCTAGTTTTTAAATATATTTACTCTCTATTTTACAAGCATCGAATGATTTTGCCTTAGACGAAGTTATTAGTGATTCCTTTGAAGAAGAGGGCGAAACGGGTCGCGTGAGCTTCCCAGTGGCAGGGATTAACTTTGTAACAGCTACAATGGAGACTACTGAAGGATCGGTGAGTACTTCTATTTTAACAATTCCTTCTCGCGGAGATTTTATGTGGAACATTTAAGTCGTTCTATGACTGGTACTCGCACTGTCGGTCTTATATTTCTAAATCATCCTAAATTAACAAAATCCTTTCTTCAGCCACGAATAGAAACAACGTACTCCGGTGAAAAACAATACATTTTCTTTCACTAAATTTCAAATGGCATTAGATATTCCACTTCATCATACATGTATTATTTTTACTCATATGAAATGACGAATCTAGCGTTATTGGTCTGAAGTCTGATAAAAGTGTACAATACACAATAAGGAGAATTTAATCATGTTACGGAAGTGGAAGCGATAGAGATCCATCACTTCGACTATTTCAGAAAAAAAAACTTGCATTTTGAAAAGAGAATGGGCACAATGTCCAAACCTGATATGATTAGATGGTTATTGTTGTTTTTGCTTACTTAACTGTAAAATAATTTAATAAACTGTTCAATTATCGTTCGTTCGTTCGTGTAAGTCCAACAGCACGTTGGAAGATCCGTCGTTATCCAGCTGATAGTTTCATCGTACAGGTTGTTCAGGCCTGGGATTACTCTTGGGGACATGTAGACCTCACAGTCATCAATGATGTGGCTAATGCTTTGTGACTCTCCATAATCGCGGTTTGGTGAAAGGTTCACACCGATCTTGCCAATGAAGTGCTTTGTATGGCCTATGCCAGTTCTGATTATGTTGAGGTTGACCCATGCTTTCCTATTAAGGTCACAGCATTTGGGCTTACAAGATTGGCTGTCCACAAACTGTGAGTACGGTGTCACGGATTGGGTAGTAAAGTGATTCCGTGGAATTCTCTGATCCTCAAAGGGTGTTGGTGGTGGGATTAGGCTATTAGATTTATCACACTTCTTGGCGAGCTTGATCGTCTGAAAGTTTATCCTAAGGTATGCCAGACAGAATTGGAAGATATTCTATAGGCATCGCCAAAAGGCAACCACTATCAAGTCTCATTGCATCATTCAGGACGACATCAATCTTGTTTGAGTGTACACTGTGACTCCATACTGGTGCAGCGTATTCAGGAATTGAGTATCCCAAAGCAACATTTGATGCATGTAAAGTGTCGAAAGATGCAGCACTGTTCTAAGGCCTCAAAGGAATCAGATGCTATTCGAAGTGCCGTATCGTCTGCGTAGGAGTACTGCGAACAATCTCCCTTTGGCATGTCTGAGACGTAAATGTTTAAAAGTCTGGGTGCCAGGACAGAACATTGTGGGACACCGTTCCGCAGTTTGCGCTTTGCATTGCCCATTTGATGTCTCCAGTACGAAAGTGTTTTGGATGAGCAGCATTATGAACTTGACAAGCTTGACATTGAGGAAGATTTTGAGTACTAATTGAGGTAGAGACCTCGATGCCAGACTGTATCATACGCAGCAGTTATATCTATGAAGACTGCTCCAAACGTCTGCCTCGTCTGGAAGGCTTTATCGATGTCATTAACTAGTCTTGCTATCTAACCAGTTGTTGATTTAGGGGGTGTAGGGATTCCTTCTGCCTCTTGGAATGGAATGTTTAACAGCTTGATGTTAAATGAGGCCGGGTGTGGCAGCTTGGATGACAGTTCACTGGTGAGTTGTTTGAACTTGAGCCAGTTGGCTTTCCTGAAATTCTGTAGAGGCTGGAGATTGCGACCTTGATGTCGTTGGTGACCAAGAAAGGGCAATGACCTGATCTAGGGAATCTAGGGATGATCGTTCTGGAGCAGCGGGATCGGATGTCGCTGGTGACTGTTGACAGGAAGGGAGAGGTCGATGTCCCATGACTGCTTGAGTAGAAAGTAGGTTGATCCTCACTCTCAAATAGCAGTTGGAGGTCTTGGACTTCAATCCATTCAAGAGCCGCATTGTCATTCTTGTCAATGTATCCCCACCCTGTATTTCTACAGTTGAAATTACCACACACGAAGGAGCTCCGCTGAACAGCTGGAAGGGAGTTGAAGTCTGTCTCAGCTGGTGGTGGCTTATAGATGTTGGTGAGGTAAGTTCCCATTGCTTCAAATGTGCGAATTTGCGAAATCATTGAAGAGTGCAGGGTTGAACTTAATTGTATGCCTTGCTTCACGTAGGAAGCGATCCCATGCTTGTTGTGCGGAACGAAGCAAATAAGGTAAAAACCGTCGATTTGCAGCTTCTCTTCAGATTCACAGGAGGTTTCTTGGAGGAGGAGGATATTCACTCAGTCTGTTCTCCCTGGAAACTGTAAGATGTCACGCTTAGCATGGGTGAGACGCTCAACGTACAGTTGCAGGATACAGACTTTGGTGCTTGCCATTAGGAAAGTTCCTATGTGAGTAACTCAGCTGCCTAAAATTGAGGGTGGGTCTTCAAGATGTTATAAACACGAAATTTTGACTTTGTTGAACCAGTTAGCCACAACATGTGATGTGACATTAACAGGGCCGCCGCGTGAAGGCTTAAATTATCGATATCTATAAACTCATGAAAACTTGCGTCCAAGGTTTCCGAATATCGAAAAGGGTCCTCTATTCCCATAGGGAAATAAGGTATGATAATACAGCAAAAGAATTCCGCTATTCCGAATATAGAATAATTGTTATTATTTGTAATGGTGGGCCTTTTTGTTATACGGGACAGTTCGACAGCCGACCTTTTTGATTAAAAAAGCGGAGGACATCGTTATCTTATTCGAGATAACGGTTCTACAATTTTCAAAAACATGTTCTCGGTTTTTTTTAATAAAGTTCACGTATTTCACATTTTATTTGGGCATTATAATGCGTGCTCTTTAAATGATCGTGCTTAATTTGATTGATAGTTTGCAGTAACCTTTGTGGGTTCTTGATGTGTCCTCGGTCGGGGAGCTTTATTTGCAACATTTTCCGACCCCGTACACATTATTCGCCTATAGATGGTGCTATTTCCTAAAATACGTCTAGCCCCTTTTCTTTTCATCACTATCCATTGTGCTTCTTTTGTTCAACTGTCCATTATAGTTACGAAAGCGGTCAGAGACCGTTATTTAAACCTATGATTATTCATCAGACCGTTATTTTTCCGAAAGTGGTCTCTGGACACTTTCGGAGAAAAATAACGGTCTGATGGATATTCATGGTAAAACAATAAAGGACAATAATTGAACAAAGGAAAATTCTAGAAACACCTCAGCCTCAGGTGGTACAAATGAAAGAAATGAACAATAGTGAAAGAACTGATAACTCAATATAAAAGCTTATTGTGAACATCGGATTACCATCTACTTGTTAGCTTATTTTTCGATTACGATTCATAGTCCACTAAATCTATGAAAAATACTTTTTTGCTGTAACTAGCAGTAAAAGATCTCCCAAACAACATATCAAAAAGGTAGAAAAGAGGAAGCCTGACAAGACATGCTAATTTGCATTTATCCTACGTGGACGTATGTATATATCACCAAACCCCCACCCCCCCCCATATTTCGACAAAGGTATATAGCTCATAAATGCATGTTTAGGGAGATTTTCGATTTCTGTTAGTATTGGAACATGTTTTGCATGGCTTTGGCTGGAAGATGTGTAGCACATGCAATTGATATGTGGAAATGATGGTAATTATTCACAATGGTGGCAGTTTTCCCGCCAAAATTCATTTTCAATTCTAGATGATTTGTCAGACTAGAATCGGGATGGGGGAGATCTTTATTTAGCAAATTATTAATCAAAAATAGGGTCCTTTATTTCAGAAATGTTGTACCCAAATATACGGGGTCATTCGGTGCACAAGCTGAATAAAAATGGGGTCATCCAGTATGAAACTTAAGAAGGAGGCCACTGAGGTTAAAATCTGAAGTTAAAATAGGAAGTGCCTCTTTTCCAGAGTTCAAATTGCAATGAAATTATAAATTGCTGCCATGAAATTTAAAATTGTTAAAAATGTGCACGAAGGCTGCGAAAATTTGAATTTGGGTGTTCAAATTTTTTTAAAAAGTTGATAATTTTATGCAAACTTGTGAAAAAGTGGAAAGCAGGAAAGAAGAAAACGGGGGTCATTGAGTATGTGAACATTTATCACACAGGGGATGTGATATGTGCTGCACAAAATCTACTACAAAGCATCATTCATTTGAGAATGATGCTTTGTTGAATGAGAATGTTGTAGATAAAGTCGGCATCATTCATTTGAGAATGATGCTTTGTTGAATGAGAATGTTGTAGATAAAGTCGGCCTACATGATCTAAATGCCAGAGAGACGGAATGGAACACATGGCCGTCAATGAGGAAGATAATCATCAACCTATCTGCACTACACACGGTACCCAACTCAAAGAGGTGAGACTTCAAGTACCTCGGGTCCGATGTTGCCGACAGCAAGGAAGACTCGCTAATAGCATCGTCCCATAATCCCAGATTTTACCGGAAGTCGTCAACATTTTGGTATCTGGAGAAAGGATACTAATTTTCTCATTTGCCCCGTGAAATCTTAGGGCTAAAAGTTTGAAAATTATGAGCGAAAATGTACCCCATTTTGGTCGGCTGATATTAATTTTACACAGTAGTCTCAGTTGTTTTTAGGTCTCACATGAAAACGGTCGAAATATGGTCGCAAAACTTTACAGATGGGGTTTGGGGGTGAAGGCCATTCTATCGAGATGAAAACTTTATATACTTAAATCGGGTCGTCCTCTTTTAATATATTGTATAATAACCCAAATATAGGCAAACATGGCACATAGAGGGTTTATGCAAATTAGCATGTCTTGCAATACTTCTTTTTTGTACCTTTTTGATATGTTGTTTGGGAGGGTTTGTACAGCAGGTACAACAAGAAAACCTGTAGCAATTTTGTCCAGGTCATACCGTGGATTGAGTGGACTAGCTATTAGCCAAAGTAGCGCTTGCAAGTCATGCAAAGTTCTTTTTCACTATTTTAAAGGGACAATCGAAACATTTTGCTCATTTATTGTTGAAATGAACAACGATGAAAGAACTGGTGACTCAATATAAAAGCTTATTGTGATTGTCGGATTACCATCTGCTTGTTGGCTAATATATCGACTATGAATCAGCCGAGATAGTGATTTAAATTCATGAGAATCTTCTATTCTATTTTGAAAGGACAATTGAAACATTTTGCTTTTGATTTGACTTTAACATTAAAACAATTACTAACCATAACGCCAGATCACTGAATACAGGATTTGAAAATAATAATAAAAAAATGAGGGAAGTGTATAAAAAAAGAGAAGGGAATTTCTGCCTTTGTTTTTATATAAAGATTGCCTCAGTTAGGTTATATTCTCAGCTAAAGCTTTTTGGACACTAACCTGCGTTGACCAACATTCGGTAGTTATACCGAGCCAAGATCCACTGTTCCAAGATATCAAATTCGTGGTGTCAGAATTCGGGGTCAGATATACGAGTGGAAGGGTTATTTGAACTGTATACCTACTTAAATATCCAAACCTGCCTGCTAAATAACCATTAGATAGGGAGGGCGAGTTGGTGTAGTGTGATGGAGTCGCTCACTTCACCAATGCGGCCCGGGTTCGATTCCCAGTCGAGCCAGTGTCGTATGTGAATGTGGTTGCCGATCCATACTCGTCCGCGCAGGTTTTTTTTTCCGAGAACTTAATTCGGTTTCCTCCTGCATCTTCATTTAACCCTTAACCTGGACCTCTGATAGGCAATTTCCTGGGCCTCGCACACCGGTGATTTTAGTAGTAAAGATTCGCTACTTGAGGCATGCTGCCAAACACACTTCTGTGGGCAGACTAGCCGATATGAGGTTACAATTTCATTGAAAAACGGCCTCAAGGCGAGACATTATGGCTAGAAATCTAGAGCAGTCTCCGGTCAGAATTGCCATGTCTTGCTAGCTTTCAGCAATGGCTCAACTTCACTGCCCTAAAACAATGGAACCGCTGAAGCGAATCTGGGCTAGAAGTAGCCCAAAGTCCAGTGTGCTTCTCATCCCTTTTACATAATATGTCTAGGCATGTTTGCCATTTGTTTGTTGCAGCACTTGTCTTTTTCTGTCTTGCACCGGTCTATGGATATAATTGTCTTAGTCTTCGCACGTAGTTTAAGACTTAATTTAATTACACATAATTTAAGGTCATCATTATTTCGAGTTTTACTCTGTATGGTTTTCCCACCATATTTCTCCTTTGCATGGTTTGTATTATTTCCTATGGTAAAATAAACTGAACTGAACTGATAATTTGTTGATGTACTTGTGTCGTTCTATTTCCTCTAGGCTGTGATGTACCTATCAACCAGCAAAAATCCAAGCGGATGCCGTCATCGTTGGAAACTAGAAACGTCGGAAGAGAATCCGTTTAAGCAGGTGTTCGTCAATCTTACAAAGACCACGAGAGCGACTTCAGGAAAAGATAGAAAGGTGATTATGATGAAAATTATATCAAGATGTATATCTGCATCAAGAGGGCATGTACTTGAACGCGGAAGGTGAAATGATTTCGTTCATGAATCAAAAGGATTCCATATTTCACGTACAGCCAGAGTAGTCATGCGTGCCTAACCCCCCTAAATCCTTCGCGAAAGAAAAACAAAAAAGAGATTCGATTTAAAATTCGATGTCATTTGATTTTACAGATATACGGCACAATCAAAAGTACGTCTGCAATCGAGAGAACGAGCTTCAATGTGGTCTTAGAAGAGAACTATCAGGTCATTCCTGCATATATTCCAGATTTGATCGATGAGAAATATCGGAATCGGATGGATTGGAAATGATGTTATTTGGTCTTGATGAGTGACGTAAATAGGCCGAGGTGTGCATCTAATCCCTACGAGGCCTCATTTCATAATATAAGTCTTGCCGTATACGTTAACGTATGTCGTGTCAACGTGCGGATTCTAAGCTGGTATTTTCAAAATCAAACTAAAGATATATTTCTTTATTATTGGAGCTAGACTGGTTAAGGGTTAAGATTTAGATTGAGGTAACGTTTAAGCGTGTAAAAAAAGGTGAACGTGCTGCCAGAAAAGCACAGACAAAAAGATACGAGAAGAACATTTATTTCTGGTATGTATATCTCACGAGAGTTCTCGGTATTGCCCAACTTTGATGATTATGTATGGTTTATTAACCCTCGTCTACCGAAGCTTCAGTTTTTTTCCCCGGCATGCTAAAACTCCCCTTTTTGGTGCCAAATTATTTAATGTAATTGTCAATTGACATTTTTCGCTCCTTTTTATCCAAAAACAAACATCCCCCGGGGTATAGGTAAGATACAGGGTGATCCCAAAGTGATGGAGGGGGGTGGCAACAACACCCTCCCCTTTGGAAGAGAACAACATGCCTAGCACAACACAGGAATATCACAGACACGTTTGATACCAATAGATAGCTGTGGTCCTCCTCTTTCCATTGATACCAAAATGAGTACCAACATGCCTATCATTACGTCACAATGACTTCATAAAGTTTGCATTTCAGCAAAACTGTCCATTTCCATAGACACACAGTGTAGAATAGGGGGAAATCATTTTTTTTTTGCCAAAAACGTTATTAATACCAGATTTTCAAGCGGTTTTTGGCTCTACTTGATGGGAAAGGATTAGCTTTATATAATGAGAGCATTTTAGTGCTATAATAATGTTTTTGAGTCGCTAAAATTGCAAAATATCAATTTTCCACCCTATATTCAGTATTTTCATACTTTCCTCAACATATGACGTCAAAGTGACGTCATAATGGGGATGTTGGTACTTATTTTGATAGCAATGGAAAGAAGAAACTCTTAGCTAGCCTGTAGTATAAATTTTACAGGAATATGATGTTTAATAACGAATATCACAAGGGTGGTAACCATCCCCTCCCCCTCGGGAGTTTTGTTACAGAAAAATGGCTCAGGTAGACGAGGGTTAATAAAATCAGAGGGTGAGCACTTTCTACATACAAATGTATACGAAAAATGCATCGAACGTATGATACTTGCTTGCTTAAATCGAGCTTAAAATTTGAACGGAATCTCCTAATGACAAGAGTCCAGTGCCTCAGGAATTCATGATTGTTTCTTAATCCATCTGTCATAAGGGAAAGGAAACAGGCAGGTTCGTGTGATAATCACAGAGGCATATTTTTTCTGTCATTGCTGCCAAAATCATTGCAAGAATTATCCTGAACCGTCTATCTGTAACCTTGAGGCAGGACGATCGACCTGAGAGACAATGCGCCTTTAGAAAAAATCGTGGTCGCACGGATACAGGTGAGTCAGAAAAAGTACAACCAAAGGAGGGGATTTTTTATGATGAAACATTAACGGAATTTTACCAAATTAATTGATGTGTTATTAGTCTGTTTAATTCACTTTCATCAATAATTTTATATTTTTAAAAATCGATCAAGCCAATCAAAGGCTACAGTTATTTTTTGTTGAAGGTATCCATTTCCGGACCGAACAATTGCACACTACTGTACCACTGAGACTCATTTACTACTCTTACTCAATAATACGCAGCGTGAGGGCTTCAAAAATTAACTAGTTGATTCTTTGGCGCTGTATTCCAAATTGCTACGCAGGACATGTGTTAAATGCTAATGTATGATACTTAAGATTTAATGAAATTAAACAGGATATGTTTAAAATGGAAAATTCTAATGCTTTATTTTTATCCAGCCCTATATTTTTTGAAAATTTTACTACGTGGAAATCAAGCAATTGAAAACGAATGCTGCAAATCGTTTTCTTTCAGTCTAAATATTGATTTCATAAATATTATTTTAATTTCTGGTTCCATTTTAACAGTCTTATCCAACGATGTAACCAGACATTTCCCATTGGGACAGGGGATGGGAACTCTTTAACCTTTTGGGGCATCACTAATGCACTTTGCATAGGTGAACACGGTTAATCGTAATCTGTAATACTATAAATTTATTACTTTTTCCTGATCTTCTTTTGGTGCCAGGAGGAGGCAAGAATTTTGGGTGCGGATCCCGTCCTCCCCCCCCCCCCCACACGCCCATCCCCCACAGACTTGTTATGTCACTGGTGTTCCCTGACATTTTTTTTTTATTTCAATTGTTTAATTAATGGAGGATATGCTGGCCAATACCAAAGCTGAACGTAAATTCCAGAGTACTCTTTGGGTTTTTTTTAACTCCTAGCGTGTAACTTGTTCGGTCTTTCACATTGGATATTTTAACTTCTGCAGCTGTAACTTTTGAACGCCTTAATCAATTTAATGCCGTAATTTTTACATGAGAGCTAACAAAACAGGGAATGTACTACAAAAAAAAATATATGAATCGCACAGAGGGTTTTCCATGAAAAATCGCTCAATTTGGTTGTACTTTTTGTTGACTACCTGTATGATCGTTTCTTGCTCTCAACTCCAAGAGAAATGCCAAGAGCATAATTTTGAACTTTATCTCATCTTGTCTATCTAATAAAGGCATTTGATTCAGTCTCCGTGAGGGTTGTGGAAAATCATGTCCAAATTGGTTCCCAGAGAAATCATCACCATGGTACGCCAATTTTATGATGGCATGATGGCAATTGTACAAGATCAAAACGCATCATTTGCCAGCTACCCAGTCACAAAGTATCAAACAAGGTTGTGTGTTGGCGCCAATACTATTCAGCATGATTTTCTCAGCGATGCTACAGTAGGCCTTCACAAATGACTTCATTGGCATCAAATACAAATATACATATAATGGTGGCTTGTTCAACCTGAGGCGGCTGCAGGCCAAAACCAAAATTCAAGAATGAACAGCCTGTGAGCTACTCTTTTCCGATTACAGCGCTCTTGCTGCTGGCTCAGAAGCTGATCTCATCTGCCTGTGTCAAGTTTTCGGCTTGACCATCAATACCAAAAATGAAGTTATGTACCAACTAGTTCGTGGTAAGCCCTATGTTGAACCAACCATCACTGTCATTAATGAAAAGTTTCCTGCTGCAGACAACTTCACTTACTACTTGGGGAGTACCCTATCCCGTTCCGTCAACATCGATTCAGAAGTTAACAACAGGATCGCTAAAGCCAGTGCTGCCTTTGATCGCCTTCGTGGCAAGGTATGGGAAAGAGATGGTATCACACTTGTACACCAAACTCAAAGTGGACCAAGCCATTGTTATGCGAAACTTGGACTGTGTACCTACGACAGTTCACAGAGGGCACATGTGGTCCAGTGGATGCAACGACCGACTCATGACCCAAAGGGCGTGGGTTCGAGTCCCGCTGAGGCCAATGTTTTGTGGACTTGGGCAGGGCACTTTACTTCGCTTGCCTCACTCCACCCAGGTGCAAAATGAGGAGTTGTTAGGAATATAGTCCATTGAGCGCCGCCCAAATGTATGCGTATGCCTTGGGCAATTGTACGACAGCTGACATATTCTAGTGGCAGCGGAATAAAGGTAAAGCGTTGATACTTTGTGAAAAGGCGCTATATAAATGTCGACATTTACAATGTCGACATTTAAACGACATGCCAGATCTTTGAATCGCTTCCATCTAATCTGCTTGAGGAAGATTCTCAGTATTAGGTGGCAAGACAAGACTTCCAGACACAGAAGTTCTCACTCGGTCCAACATGATGAGTATCCATACCATGTTGATGACTATCAACTCAGATGGTCCGGTCATATGGTCAGAATGGAGGATTCTCGTATTCCAAAACAGATCTTCTTTACCGAACTATAGTCTGGGAAACGGTCACGTGGCGCTCCTAAGAAACGCTACAAAGACACTTTGAAAGGTTCTCTCAAGTGCTTTGATGTTGATCCAGAGAACTGGAAAATGCAAGCTCAACAACGTGACTCATGGCGTGCAACCATTACCAAAGGTACCTATGAGCTAAACGCACCCAACAAGCAGAGTTGGAAAGATATCAAAGAAAGTCCAGAACTAGAACTGCTAGTAGCACAACATCAAAGGCTAACTTCTCGTCCAGTGTTAACTGTTCAGTGTGTGATCGATCTTTCCGTACCAAAAATGGTCTTATAGTCACATACATGTGTACGTACCCACACTTCAGTCACATCTTAGTGTTGTCGCCTGCGTTATTGAATAGTCCAGCAACGTAACAGAAAAGTCTAAACACGGGTCTCAACATTGATCTAGTTTTAAGATCTTGTGCTTCATCATCAATGCAAACGTACATTTGCGTAAATTGTGCGGTTTGAAAAACTAAGTTGCTAAAAATTATTGACTCACCTAACGATGACAATTGTTGATTTTGCCTCACAAAGGAGAAAGTTCAGAATAGTGGCGATCCGAATTATTCAAATAGGCGCGATACAAATGATACATCCCTCAGATACGACGATACGTAGACAAAATATGGTGGTGCCTAAGACTATAAATGATGTGTGTATGCTCATTATAACAATTTTGGGCACCTCGAATTTGGTTGTGCTGTTTCAGGAGAATCCGCCTATCTGGTTATATTTAGATCATTGGCTTTACCTTGGTTTTTTTCTTTTTCAGAAAAGTTCTTTCAGGTCAGAGAATAAAGGTATGATTTGGGGAACCGGTGTCATATACTACAGTGTCCATGTGACTGAATGTCCTACCACCTATCTGTCTATTGTGTTCTCCATTGAGTGCTGTATGCATCATTTGTTTCAGCACTGTACCAAATGGCATCGTCTATAAGGTCACGGTTTATTCCGTACAAGTTGCTGTGGTAGCTAGGACACTCTCTCATAGGGGACACTCAGTTTCTTTACACCGGTACTCTCTTTACGACGAATTGAAATCAAGGCGATTCCTTAAAAGTGAAAGAACGAGGCCGGAAGCCGAAGCCGAGTTCTTTTACCCAAAAATTGTGGTATCCCCGTTTTTAATTCGTCGTAAGGAGAGTACCGGTTCCCAAAATTATACCTTTATTTTTCATTCTAAGTAATCTTTAACGTATTTTCGCGATCCTTATGGCTTAGATACAACAAGAAAAGACTGCCATAACCATGTGGGGGAAAATAGAACAACCCGTTGAACAAAAAATATACACAACAAGTGGTAACGTTGACAAGTGTGCAAGAAGGTATATACAGAACGACGCTAGCCCAGCAACGTCAAAATAACGTTAACTCGCAGAAAGTAGTACCCAATCTAAATTGCGAATTGAAACCGGGTAGGATCCAATGAAATTGCGTAAATTCCACCGCTGTTCGGGAATATGCTAAATGCTCTGAGGCTTCGGTGCCAATGTCATAAAGAATTGAGGCAAATTAGCAACACTAACATGATGAAAAGTACTTAATAAATTGAGCGGTATGTGTGTGTCATATATTTTTATATCTACCACTATTATCTGCTTATCACTTTTCTCTCTTTCTCATTACCAACATCCCTTCGTTTTCATCCCATACTCTCCCCTTTCCGTCACTTTAAATTCCTCCTACCTTCCTTAGCCTCATTCTTCTCTTTTTCGTGCTTGAACAAATACTTATAGTATACGAAAAACATAATATATAATAAAACATCGTTTGTATGAACACAAACACAAAACATATTCAGGGACCCTGCTAGTTCCAATCTTAGATGTGCAAACAAATGTACTTGAGGTGGTTTGATTGGAACCTGCCCATGCAAAGCAATAAGTAACCTAACAACACCGAAGTCGAAATATCCCACAGCAGTGAGTGCGAAAAGTATGAGTCATCAAACGAAGGATCATGGGACACCGGTGTGACAGAGAGATATTGTCCCTGTAGCCAATAGTCCGGGAGAATAAGTTCTGGTTTTAAAGTCCGGGGGATGCGCAAAGTTAAGGAACTATAGTCCCCCGTAAGAATGATTTATAGGGAATGTTAGTTCCTCAAGTGATGAAAGTCCGAAGAGGACTATCAGGATAGAATAAATATTGCAAGTCCACATGGACTACCCGTTCTTAGGAATTAGTGTCCATTCCCGAAGTAGGGACTGTAGTTTCTAGGGATTAATGACCTCTGTCAGGGGTGGACTATCGCTCCTTAGGGATTGGGGTTCAATTCCGACCTGGACTACAGACCTTAGGAATTATTGCTCAAGTCCGGAAGGTAGGCGACTCCTAGTTTGGAATTAATGCCCTGTCAGGGGTGGACTATCGCTCCTTAGGGATTGGGGTTCAATTCCGACCTGGACTATAGACCTTGGAATTATTTTTCATGTCTGAAGGTAGGCAGGCTATTAGTCCTTAGGAATTAAAGGCCCTGCCAGAGTGGACTGCAGCTCCTTAGGGATCGGTGTACGATTCCGACGTGGACTAAGTCCTTGGGGATTATTGCGCAGGTTTGTATTTGGGCGGACTCTCATTTATTTAGGAAATTAATGCCCTGCCAGAGGTGGACTATATTTCCTTAGGGATTAGCGGTCCATTTTGCGTGGACTACAATTCCTAAAAAAGTAGTGTCCAAGTCCAGGTGGAATATCGATCCTTAGGAATTAAAGTCCAAGCCCGACGTGGACGGACGACTACCAGGCTAGGGAGATTATTGTTCCATGTCCTAGGTACATCGTTCTTCGGGAATTTGTGTCCAAGTTCGAAGAATGTTAAAGAATTCTATTGAGAAATGAAAAACACCCTTGATAAACCACTAACTGCATAGGATTTGTAGCCTAAACTAATAAACCGAGTACAACATATGAAATGAAACCATAAGCATAAAATTGATAGGTTTTTGTTATGATAATTTATTTGTTTAAAAAAAACTAAAAAATCAATAAAATTAAATTTTAAATACACTGGTGAATTAAAGGTACTTGTAATTACATACTTTCAGTGGCGGAATTCCTGCATGATTTCATTTTTCAGGAGGATGTTCTATCCATTCGTGAATTAGAGATCCCCGAACAATGAAAGAACGCAAGAAATCTCCACCAC
Source organism: Ophioderma brevispina (assembly GCA_023653785.1). Classification (NCBI taxonomy): domain Eukaryota; kingdom Metazoa; phylum Echinodermata; class Ophiuroidea; order Amphilepidida; family Ophiodermatidae; genus Ophioderma; species Ophioderma brevispina. The sequence continues at coordinate 76,865 of JAMKCH010019868.1, forward strand.
TTGTTGCTCATAATTGAAGCAGCACTCTGATTGAGTAGTGCGTAATTATGTCCCGCCCAACCCACCTGACCCAAAGATCCCCTTTGCCTCATTTGTGAAGGAAGTTCCAAAAGCCGATCCACTCCTTCCTTTTTCTTTAAATCCATTGATTTAATAGACTACAGTGATGAAAATACCACTAGATGAAATTTACATGCGGAGTGTGCCCGGCTCAGTAATCATGGTGTGCCACAGTATATGGGTGAGCTGACAAAATTAGAATATGTAGAGTATTGTTGCAATAAGTCAAAAATTCCCCCTGATGACTTTGACATCAACGTTGCAGTTACATATGGGGTCAGCAATCCAAATAAGTCAATAGGTAAAATATTTGGAACTATTAAAATAATATTATTAAATAATAATAATTACTTAGATGGACACTTGGGGGAAATTGAATTTATCATTAGGCTATAATATTAATATTCATATCCTTTATTAGTCTAGTGGATATTTTTAATTTGCATAAATTATATTCATACCTTTGAGGATAAAGGCAAAGGATAACGTTAAGTGGAACGAAATTTCCTAAGTAGATTAGGGCATAAGAAAGGCGAAATTTCACCCTAACCCACACATGTTATATATACTACTACTACTACAGATACATACTCCATAATACTACTACTACGACTACTAACATATTACTACGACGACTACGGACAGGATACGAGACGACGATACAGACTAATACATACGAACGACCTTACTCACGACGGAAGACTGACTACTACTAATACTACGACTACTACTAATACGACATATACGGCTACTACGACTACATACGCCTACTACATACTACTCTAATACTAAATTCCTACATTATAATACCTACTACATAAAAAACGTTGTTTTTTTACTAATCACATAATCTACATACATATACTGCTACAACATGCTACTACTAACTATACTACTACTCCGGCTACTACTACTAATACTACTACATAGGCCTACTACTACTAAATAGTACTACTACTACTACTACCCGACTACTCCCCACTACTATTTATACTACTACTTTACATACTATACCACATATTATACTACATACTACAACGACATACTACTACGACATACGACAAGACAGAATAGACTACAGACTACGGCATGACAACGACTTCGACATACTTACTACGACATATGCTAAACATAAGTAAAAGAACATTCCGTACTATACGAACTACGCGACACTACATACGATAGACATACTACTACTTACATACTTACTAAATACTACTACTACATACTACTACTAATACTATACTACATACTATACATACTACTACTACATATACTACTACATTATACTACGACATATACCATGGGAGCTAGCAGACTTTCAAGTACAAATGGTTGAGTTGATTACATATGTTGACAGCTGAAAGGAACCTGAAACGCGATTCGAAGAGCTGCAAACTGAGTGCCTTAGGAGAGGGGCCCAAGTTTGTACAGGGGTCAAACATTTTAAAGGACCCAATCATGTTGAACATAGGTGTCTAACATAAGATTTAGAAAAGGTATAGTTTGTACTATCGATCTACAGTCTACAGTTTCAGAGTTATCATCTTAAAAAAAGCAAAAAACAATAAAGGGTAAATTTCAGTGGTACAGGAGTAAAATTTGGAAGTTGAGGGAAAACGACTTAATTAGTGCATAACAATCGCAATTTACCATAACCGGCTACAAAGGAGAATTATAATAATAATAATTAATAAAATAATCAAAAACAACCACATAAATAATAATACATTCAAAATCTATTCGTTTTAGCATATAAAATATAGGATAGTGGCCATATATCTCACGATGGACAAGTATGTTACTGCCACATAGAGTCGATCGAACTTCAGATGAAAAGGCTTAAAATTGAAATCCATCCTTGTCAGACATTCCAAGAAATCAAATTGGCAATACCTGTTTTAATTTTGTTTATGTTTCGTATTTACTCTTTTGATTATTTGATATTTATATATGCATTATTTAAATATATCCATCAACTACAAAGTAATGCTTTGTTAGGGAAACACGGATTTTCTAGCATCGCCTCCCCCTCCCATTTGTTTTCACATTTCTTGAATTTTTTTAAAGGAAATTTGATCAAAATTATTAGAAAATCTGCATGTGTTGGAATGCGTTGATGGGTGTAATTAACTAGTGTGGAGCAATTGGCATACAATGTTACTAATTGTAGCTTCGAGAAAAAGCTGAACTTATGATGTAGGCCTTTCTCGGAATAGGACTACATCTATGTCTCGTTCTCAAAAACATCTGAATCTTCATCTGTATTTTACCTGAATCCCTAATGTGAAGAAAATGTAATTTACTACTAGCTGCTATTGCTACTACAAACGTATAATGATAATAACACAAAATAATAATAATGCATATCGAGGACACAATAAAGATTTAAGGAAGCGTCATAAACTCACAAACGTAAAAAATTACCGAATCTGCAAAATATAGGTTCATTGGTTATTTTAACATTTACACTTAAGATTTAGTGTGTCATTATAACGACCTTTGAGAGTACAAGTGTGTTACTTTACAACATAGGCAATGGCATCAGAGAAAACACTTAAACCTCAAAGACATCAGAAAAATATGTAACAATGGTAAATTGGCAGTCACTATTTAATTTATGTATATTTTATTTAAGAATTTATTTGATTCATTTAATTTAAAATAATAAAAAAAACAACAACTGAAAAAACAGATTTGTTAGGATCGAGAGGGTTTCCCAAATAAAACCAATAAATTGGCCTAATTATCTTGTTTGATTCGATTGGAGTATGAGAATATGACAAGACAGTCTTCATATATCCACACGTAACTACAAAAGTTAAAAACGGTAACTTGCATGTTAAGAGAATTATTTTGCTATAGCCGCACAGAAATTGTCCGTAAAACATGCACATCTTTTCTTCTACTGACAGATACTTTCCTTTGCAGTGTCTTGGCAAGGAAGCTAGGGTGAAACTGTGAAAAGGGATCGTTCTAATTATCAACTAATAGTAACTTAGCTTCACCTTTAGTCTATTCAAAGAATGACTTGGGTGTGAGTTATTTGAACTTAATCAGAATGCAATTTCATCCAAACTGACACAATGAGAACCCCCCCCCCCAAAGTGCGCTCTCAAATCAGACTCATTCGATACAGGATTCCTTTTAAAAAGTTTAGTGTAATGGAGTTTTCGTATAACTGTTCACATAAACGTTCTGATTTAATATAGGCCTACACACATACGGCGTTGCAGAAATTGGCATAGAAAACAATAGCCGTATACAACTAAACTATTCCAATTTCCAATTTATTCTTTCCATAAACACCAATACATCAAATGACATCAAAACACACAAAACCAAACATGGAGGAGAGGCAGGAAACCCATGTAGCTGGCCTGATAATACCCTCACTTTAAAAATACAAAGAAAATAACATACCAGAAATGGAAAACCTAGAGTGTGAACGCAACATATAAAGATGCTCCAGAAATTGCGAGGATCACATAATGTGGTGAAAAAATACCTCAAGAGGACTTCCCTATTGCATGATGGATTGATTAATTTGAAAATTGAACTTAAATAGCCATATAAATGTCTGCACACATTACTCAGTACAAAATAATTTGGTTTTCAAAGATGCTTGAAGCCTCTTAAGATAGATTGAAGGAATTAAAATATTTCTAATATTATGTTGATACTTAAAATTTGGGTTAGTTGTTCGTGGGTTCACCACATTACAATGACGTGGTTTAAGTTGTAGAGAAATTAGACCAAATTTTCAAAGTAATGAGACATTGCCATTTAAGTCCAAAATTGATAAAAAGACTCACAACTTCTGACAGTTTTAATTATGAACTCAAACCCCCACTCACTTGGGTTCATGGTATCAATTGTTTGGAATTTAATATGCGATTGCTCGAGCATGTGCGTTTCTTTATTCCTTCTTTTTTCTAATTTTGGTGATTTATAATGCATGTGTGTTGTTGTTGTTGATTGCATGTTGTGTGTGTGCCTGTGTGTCGTATGTGTGTTGCATGTGTGTGCTGTGCGTGGGGTGTTAGTTTGTTGTGGGTGGTGTAGATGTGTGGGTGCATGTGTGTGTGTGTGTGCGAGCAGTGTGGATGTGGTGTGGTGTCACTTTACTTAAATCAATCAATCTTACAAAAATCACATTTAGTACAAAAATCTAACAAAATTCACAAATAGCACACCAGCTATACAGTTTGTGAGATTTTGTGAGATTAAATTGCGTTAGGGTTAAGTAAAATTCATTGCACATGCTTACTTGAAATACATATGAGGTATGAGGTGCGATCTAGTACCAAACGAAATTAAAAAAAATCTTATTATTACCCTTAAAATGTTGGTCTTCAGGACAATGAAAAGTGGAATATGCCGGTGGACAATCATAACTAGGGCCAGTGATCGCAAAACCTACCGAAATACGCAAAACACTAAAATTGAAACCTTTGCAATTTAAAAAAAAAATTAAAATAAAAACAGAATCTACTAGGACTCGACTGGTTCATTCACAATCGGAAGTCAGAGAGACGTACCGCTAGACCACGAGGCGTGGACGAGCAGCTTGCTGTTTTCTTTATTACCATTTATCACACTCTATTAACATCTGTATTCATCATACCTATGTGTCAAACCGTGATATATACAGGACTACAGTAGCGGAGGACAATGGTAACTGTCAACTGGTGGTAAAGGAACTATAGTCCGATAGAAACCATAGTCGGTTAAACTATATAAAAACTATAAAACTAATATTGAGTAAGGACTATTGTTTCTAGAGAGAGGGGTCTCCACGGTGAAGACGATTGATCCTGGAAGCCATGGTCCGAAGTATAAAAACTAGCAACATTATAAAGCAAGGACTATAATTCCCAGGAACAGGGGTCCACAGGGTTAAGACCACTGACCCTAGAAGACATGGTCCGGAGGACGATCGGTTTCTGTAGTCCGGTTAGGGTATTGTTCCTAGGGACAGGGGTCCGAAGGACCCTTGTCCCTAGGAACCACAATCCCCAGGGCATATCTCCAGGGGGACTATATCTCCTTTCACACCGGCACCAAAATGCTCGGCAGCGACACTGTCGTAGCGTTGTATCCCCGGGGTTCGGACCACCCAAATTTGCGAATTTTCTCCGTCAACCCTTCCGTATCATTCACTACCTCCCCGGGAGATGTGGCGTTAAGATTAAATCATCTATCGGTGAATGATACGGTGTAAATACCAAGAAATCAATGATGTTTGTCCTACTTTGTAATGCGTCTTCTCTACGGTTTGGGCAAGAGCTACTACGACATAACATCTGGATTTGGCATGGAGACATTCGGCCTCTGAAATGGGTGTTTCCATAAGGTGACACCTTTTCTGACATACTTTTCTGACACCCCCTATGAATTCGGCAACCCTTAACGGAATAAACCACATAAAAACCGTGTGGTTTTTAAGTTAAGGTTTCGAATTCATAGGGTGTCAGAAAAGTAGATCAGAAAAGGGGTACCCTTATGGAAAACCCCTGAATGAAGTCCCCTTTTCTAATAAATATTGTGATATTCTTGTGAAAAGAAATAGTCATATCATTTAAAAACTAAATCATTGTACGTACGTAGATTTTGCAATATGTATAGTCAAGACGGTTCAATGAACCGAAGACATTGTGCGAGTGTTGCAGTCTTTCAGAATGATTGAACATCTAACATTGACGTGCCATTCAAGGTAATTAAGTGCCACCCGTATCAGTTCAAGTTCAGTCTCATAGTGATCATTAAAGTTGGCCGAGTACTTCAGTATATGTAATTATTCAGATATTTTGAATGTACAATATGTTATTATTAAACTATTATTAAAGTGCATATTTGTACATGTTTGGCTCAAATGGGATCAGTTTCAAATGTTTGGAAAAATTGGAATTTAAAACACTTTTTACAAATGAGTATATATACATGCTATTATATACAAATTAAACAGGTATTTTGAGTGTGGAATAAAATGTGAAAACCCTTACAATTTTGGAGAAAAATGAATTAACAAACATAATTAGTTATTATATTTATATGCGTATTGTATACAGTGTTTCAGATATCTTGAGTCTTATTTTTTGACTATGCCCATTGTTAGAATCAAATGTCAACAGCCCCAAAATTGAGAAAAAATGACCAAAATAATCGGTTAATATAATTGTATTGTTATTGTTATTGTACTTAAGAGCTATAGGCCAGTTGCCAATATCAAATTCATTGCCATATTGATAGAGAAGGCAGCATCACGTCAGGTAATACAGCATGTTGGCGATCATGACCTTGGTGAGCCATTGCAATCTGCACACAATATGCAAATCTCACCAGTCTACTGAGACAGACCTTCTCCTCCAAGCCTTGGATGCTAATAAGGTTGTATTGCCAGTATTGCTTGACTTGAGTGCTGCCTTCGATACCATTGACCATGACATTTTGAATAAAAGGCTTAAAACCAGTTTTGGAATCACAGACACTACGCTTGCCTGGTTTAGATCATATCTTACTAAAAGCTCAAGCAAATCCATGATATGCCGTTTTGGCGCAATGGATTAACGCATCCGAGATCTAAACGGAAGGTTGTGGGTTCGAGTCCCATCAACAGCAATCTCATTTTGCGATTAATAATGCTACCTATATAATGCTACCTATATAATGCTACCTATATATATGTATATATAAATTTCAAAGTATAGACCTCTGGAAAAGCAACCGTTACTCTGAGTTCACGGCATACCCTCACTTCCGAGAAATAATGACTTGTGTCACGACCTGTTCGACGTCACCATGGGCAGCTACGACGGCGCTGAAATTTGTGACCTCATCGGCTTGTACATCCTCAACATACTATCCAAGAAGTTCGACAAGGGGAAAATTGGACTCTACAGAGACGAACTTTTTAGCAGTTTTACCATAAATCCGGACCGCATCCGACAGAATCAGAAAGACATCATCACACATTCCATAGACTCGGCCTCACAATCACCATCGACTGCACCCTGAAAGTCCCCAACTTCCTCGACATCACACTCAACTTGGACAACGGCAAAAACTACCCATACCGCAAAACCAACGACAGGACCAGTCTACATCCTCACGCTCTCCAACCACTCACCAAACATCATCAAGAACCTACCAGCCGCCTCCATAAGCAGACGTATATCAAATATTTTCATTACAATAGAATACCTTCAACACGCATTTCATCATCTACACGACGCTCTGACAACCAGCGGATACCACGAGGACTCCATACAGAGAACCGTGCAAAGGACGACCCGCAACGTAAAGCGTAACATAGGCATCCTGGGTTTAACACGCCTTCAGCAAGAACGCGTCTCCACCAACATCGGACGAATCTTTCATCAAGCTCAGCGACAAACATTTCCCAGCCGTCCAACGCCCACAGATATTCCAGCGAACACCGTTAAGATCAGCTACAGCTGCCTGCCCAACGTCGCCAGCATCATCAAACCCACAACAAGAAGAGCGCCGCTAAGGATCCTCCCCTACACAACATGGATGCAACTGCCGCAACAGGACCCTGTGCCCACTGCAAGAACTGTTTGAACCTAACATCATCTATACTCGCCGAAGTCAAAGTACGAACATGACCTAACCAACTTTACATCGCTGACGAACCCCCCTTTCAAGACTAGATTCAACAACCACAAGACATCCTTCAGAAATGAAATCACCAGAAACACACAGAACTCTCCAAGTACGTGTGGGCGCTCAAGACGACAACCAAACCACCCCGACTCACATGGTACAATCGTACCAGCCGCCCGACCGGACTCGGCGCCGAAGTCAAAGTAGCGAACAGTACCTAGACCAAACGTACATCGGACTGACGCCACCTTCCAAGACTAGATTCAACAACCCAAGACATCCTTCAGAAAAGAACAGCACCAGAACATCACAGACCTCTCCAGTACGTGTGGCAGCTCAGAAGAACAACCAACCCTCCGACATCACATGGTCACTCGTATCCAGCGCCCGACCGTACTCGGCGCCGAAGTCAAAGTAGCGAACAGGGACCTAACCAAACTTTACATCGGACTGACGGAACCACCTTTCAAGACTAGATTCAACAACCACAAGACATCCTTCAGAAATGAAAAGCACCAGAACAGCACAGAACTCTCCAAGTACGTGTGGCAGCTCAAGAAGAACAACCAACCCTACGACATCACATGGTCAATCGTATCCAGCGCCCGACCGTACTCCAGCGGAACCAGGACATGCGACCTCTGCCTCACCGAGAAGCTGGCCATCATCAATGCCGACAAACGCATACTACTCAACAAGCGACCCGAGCTGATATCCAAGTGCCGCCCACGAGAACAAATTCTACTTAGCCAAAACACCTTCAAGCATCACCTCGGATAATACGATACCGTACCTCTCCGGGCGTCCGTAATTGGTCATCTCCCATCTCATGCCGCCATCTCGACCACCAACTTATCTCTACGACGTCAGCAAACACGCGATATATTCTTCAGCATCCACCGGATAGCCAACAACTTACCGTTCCAGCAGGGTAATCCAATGTAACTATTATATATAGATATATATAATATATATATAGATATATATATATATAATATATATATATATATATATATATATATATATATATATATATATACTGACTAGTTCTTCCTTATAGGCATAACGGTCATTTAAAAAAATACTTAAATGCGGTTATGTGCGTACCCTTTAGCACCTACGACTCAATATTAACTTAACGCATAGCGCCACCCTTGACTCTGTTAAATATTCTGTTACGGCGCCACCTATATAGCAATTAAGCTATTTCACCTCAAAAGTTGTTTCTCAGCCGTGTGGACTCGTGGTGTAGTGGTTATCATGCTTGCCGCGTACGCAAGCGACCCGGGTTCGATCCCCAGCGAGTGCTCTTTTGATCTTTCTTTCCTATTGACTAGTTCTTCTTTATAGGCTAACGGTCATTTTAAAAAAATACTTAAATGCGGTTATGTGCGTACCCTTTAGCACCTACGACTCATATATATATATATATATATACATATAAAATCACATAATGATTTCAATTTTTAATATCGGTTCTTAACCACGTATGGTGCATTGAATGCCAAAGTTGTGTTTTGAACGGAAGTTATTCCCCAGAATCCTAGAGTGCGAAAAATAGTTTGATTTGATTGCCATGTTCCCTAAATATGGCGGATTAAAAGAGCTGGCGATAGATAGCTTGCCGGTTGCACCTCAGAAGGAATACAGACACAGGAACGCCACAAATGACTCCAAAATAGCCACTTAATGAATTGCTGGAGTTTATTCTAAATGTTTACGAGAGAAAAGTGCAGTGCTTCTGTGGACCGGAAATGAGATAACGTCAATGAAAAATTTCCTGTTAGACTCAGGAAATTGAATGGCAAGAAAGTGGTCACGTAGTAACTTGAAAAGAACTTTTTATTCATACCGTTGACATTATACTGTTTGTAGTGGAATGCGAATAAGTATTCAGACATGATTTGCGCAAACCACGTGATTTATCATTCAAATTGTAATGCGGATGTCTCAAAATTGTCCGGTTTTTTTTTAAGACCACTGTCTTCCATTGACGTTATCACATTTCTGGTCCACACAAGCACTGCACTTTTCTCCCGTATAGACAAATCCGACCAGCCAAATGATGGTCAGAATTGATCCGCCATTACTGGGGGGCCTCCAACCCAAAACCTACCCAAATCTGTTGTACGTCTGTACCACGCTTGATTAAGTATAATTCAAAAGCTACACTTAATCTGCACATTTGGGTGAATTCAAGCAGGATGCACCCCAGCTATGGCTGCCAGTGAGGTGTTGGAATGTGTTAAACCGGATTCGTGTATACATTTAGAGTAAATCCTAACAAACCCGTACAATTCATTAAGCGGGTATTTGGGAGTCATTTGTGTCGTTCCTGTGGCTGTATTCCTTCTGAGGTGCAATCGGCAAATTATCGATCGCCAACTCTTTTAATCCGCCATATTTAGGGAACATGGCATTCAAATCAAAATGTTTTTCGCACTCCAGAAATCTGGGGAATAGCATTTTTTTGAAAAACACAACTTTGACATTCAATGCCCCATGTGTGGTTACGAACCGCTGGTATACTTTGAAATCATTTTGTAATTATGAAATCTTTTTTCTGCATGTTGCAATACTTTTGTACAGTGTGTGTATAATACAATGTAGCTTTTTGGCAGTTTATGGGTCAGCCCCGAGTTTTTGATGCTCAATCTACTAAACTTCCTTTCAAAAGGTTGCACTTTTAGTGTTGTTGTTGTGTCATCCTTATATTGTTTATTTTTTCTCTTTTATCCATCTATTCTCTTTTAATGTGGTTGAGAGATATCAATTCGCTAAGAAACGCAGTAAGATTACATAGGACACAATGTGGTGGTAGCAAATAATAATTGTTATGCATATGTTTTGTACTCTCAACTTGTCCCTGGGAGATATATAGAGGACAACATATGTCTGATTTATAATATTATTCAATATACAGATGTAAATAATATTGATGGAATGCTTCTATTGGTAGATTTGGAAGAGGCTTTGATACATTGTCTTTTTATTGTTCTTTTTATCCATCTATTATCTTTTAATGTGGTTGGGAGAATTAAATTCGGTAAGCAATGCAGTAAGATTACATAATAGGACACAATATGGTGGTAGCAAATAATAATTATATACATAAATCCATTATGTTTTGTACTCTCAACTTGTCCCTGGGAGATATATAGAGGACAACATATATCTGATTTATGATATTCTTCAATATACAGATGTAAATAATATTGATGGAATGCTTCTATTGGTAGATTTGGAAAAGGCTTGATACATTGTCTTTTTATTGTCGTGGATGCAGGCAGGGTGATCCCGTGTCGCTCTATCTTTTTTGTTCTCTCCGGTGAAATCGTAGCATTTATGAGAAGGAAAGAAAGAGGAACGTAACTGGAATTAAGGTTGAGGACAATGAATTAATACAATACGCTCATGACACAACCATGATACTTACTGGATCCTCACCAATGTTGGACCACATGTTATGAAAACACTGGATACATTTCCTAAAAACAATGACACCTAGATTTCCCCACAGTTGTTTTTTTACAAATTTTAACACGTTTGGACCTCATTTTATTTGCGATATCCGAATTACGAATGAATTTTTTTTCGTCGAGATTTTTGTAGCTGTCTGATTTTTAAATGCACTTCTTTTCATACCAAAATAAAATAATACTAATAAAGTACGTGTAAGTAAATAATTAATATCAACATTAAGTAATAAGGTTTTTTGTGCTGACAACTTCGTCGTGGAGCTTGCAAAACCGTTACTTTACAAATTAATTTAGTATCTAAAGTGTATGATTTAAGTGCAAGGCTCATTAGTATTTTTCGTCTTTCCACCCAATATTTTCATGTTCTGAAAATGATTTGCCCCTAATTTACAGCCCAGATAGAATTCCTTTTTTATTACTGATTTGGTGTTGTCTTATGACCTTTCATATGTGGTGTAAAGTTCGTGCGAAAATCCTTTTTTAAGTGGTACACGCTTGATTAAGTAAATTCAAAGTAGCACTGAATTGCCATTTGGTGCATTGAATTCAAGCAGGATGCACCCAGCTATGGCTGCCAGTGGGGTGTTGGAGTGTAAACCGGATTCGTGCTACTAGTTAGAGTAAATCCTAACAACACCCGGTACAATTCATTAAGGGGCTATTTGGGAGTCATTCGTGTCGTTCCTGTGGCTGTATTCATTCTGGGGTGCAATCGGCACACATTATCGGTCGGCAACTCTTTTAATCCGCCATATTTAGGGACATGGCATTCAAACCAAAATGGATTTTCGCACTCCAGAATCTGGGGAATAGCATTTTTTGAAAAACCACAACTTGGACATCACGCCCAATGTTTGGTTACGAACCGCTGGTATACTTTGAACTCATTTGTAATTATGAAATCTTTTTCTGCAGTGCAATACTTTTGTAACAGGTGTGTATATACAATGTAGCTTTTGGCAGTTTAGGGGTCAGCCCCGAGTTTTGATGCTCCATTTACTAAACTTCCTTTCAAAAGGTTGCACTTTTAGTTGTTGTTGTTGTGTCATCCCTATTATTGTTTATTTTTTCTCTTTATCCATCGATTCTCTTTTAATGTGGTTGAGAGATATATCAATCGCTAAGAAACGACAGTAAGCTTACGGACACAATGGTGGGTGGTGGTAGCCCACTAATAAATTGTTATGCATATGTTTTTTTTATCTAACTTGTCCCTGGGAGAATAGAGGGACAATATATATTGATTTATGATATTCTTCAATAACGATGTAAAATAATTATTGATGGAATGCTATATGGTAGATTTTGGAAAAGGCTGGGAAATACATTGTTCTTTTGATTGTCGTGGATGTGCCGGCAGAGTGATCCGTTGTCGCTCTATCTTTTGTATTCATCCGGTGAACTCGGTAGCATTATGAGAAGGAAAGACAAGAGGAACGTAACTGGAATTAAGGTTGAGGACAATGAATTAATACAATACGTCTGACAACAACCATATACTTAGGGATCTCCACCAATGTGGACCAATGTTATGAAAACACTGGATACATTTCCTAAAAACAAGGAAACCTAGATTTCCCCCACAGTGTTTTTTTACAAATTTTAACAACGGTTGGACCTCATTTTCTTTGCGATATCCGAAATACGAATGAATTTTTTTCGTTCGAGATTTTGTGATTTCTTGATTTTTAAATGCACATTCTGTCATACAAAAATACCATAAGACTAATAAAGTACGTGTAAGAAAATAATTAATTCAACAGTAAGTAATAGGTTTTGTTGTGCTGACAACTTCGTCGTGGAGCTGCAAAACCGTTATTTACAACAGTAATTTAGTATCTAAAAGTGATGATTATAGTTCAAGGCTCATTAGTATTTTTCGTCTTTCCACCCAATATTTCATGTTCTGAAATGTGTTGCCCTAATTTACAGCCCAGATAGATTCCTTTTTATTACTGATTTGGTGTTGTCTTATGAACCTTCATATGTGGTGTTAAACAAGTTCGTGGACAAATCCTTTTTTAAGGGTGTCCCGCCCGATAACCCCCGCAGCCGCGGCAAGTGGCTTTAATCCTGCTAGAACTAACACGGGGCTCCGTCTGCTCATTCAGTCACACGGTAAGGGGATTTAGCCGGCTCTGACTATGTTTTCCAGTTGTAGAATTAGGGACCCTCTTTTTTCACCATTCATGCGGGGAGGGGACAATGAATATTAATTATTAAAGAACAATATTAACAGGATGTTGACTCTTAACAAGGAATTTTCTATGCGCGAACTAACAGCCAAATTTTTGGAAAAAATAAAGATTTGATACGGCACGGCATTTGATGGTTTTTTATTTTGCTTCGGGGAACCCATTCAGGTAAAAATGGACGTACGTCTATCCCTACCTTGGAAAAAAACAACCGATTTCGTCATCGTACGATCGGTTTTTGAATCAGTAAGGAAAAACAGGAAATTTTGTATGTTTGCCATAATACACGGGGTCTTTGGAAAAAAAAAAACATATAGCCATTTGGGCAGAAGAGGGTCATGTACAGACCTTGATTAACTAGTCGGATTTATATATATCGGTCGCCCCGAAGAGCAAACTGATATCTGACACCTGACACGTGATCTGGTACCTGACACGTGACACCCCAAACTATTCATCTCGTTACCGTTTATAACTACAAAACGGCAAAGCGGCAAGCATTCTGTTTCTATGTTGTAACGAAGTAATCATCCAAGCATGTGAGGAATATACATGTGGTTCTGTTAAGGTAGGTCGACACGATCTGTCGATTTGGGCTGGGGGATTTCCAAACGGTAACTTTGTGACATGCTAAGCCTTACTATGGCAGTCCTCGGTCCCCGTGACCATTAAAAACTCATCTCTTAAACCTTGGTTCAAAAAGCATCTTAGTAATATCATGATAAATTAGAAAAAAATATTGGTAAAACACATCCAGGTTCTGTTAATTACCTTTGCAAAACTCAAAACTCCAGCAACTTCCCCTGCAAAAGTAATCTTATCAAACCTATACACCCTTGACATTTACGCGCCCACAGGCTACGAGCTATGCGCTCTGTAGCATGCGCACCGATACATTCTAATATCAAAAACAGCCCTATTATAATATTACTAACCCCAAATACCATATGAACTTCCTGGGTTTCCTTAGGTGTAAACTTTACCCCCCCCCTGGCGCACGAACATTTCAAGTTCCAATCTACTTCTACCAATATGTTAGAGCTTGGCTACTGTGAGAATTGAATGCTTGAAATCTCAACAACCGCCGCCCTTTACATTAAAACACAGAGTGGCCTGAGTTGTTTGGCTCACAAGAACTCGTTCTTTCTTTTTTAATAGAGTCACTGGCACATTTTTCAGAAAATATGAAATTTCTTCACAATTTACTCGCATTATAATCTAGGCCATTGGAAGAATTGAGATATACTTTACAATAACAACACATACCCAAAAGCAGGTGAGCGGGACATTGATAAAGAGGCTAAAGACATCTAGACGCATAACCCGAGCGCGGCAAGTGGCTGTAGCCTCGCTATTAACTAAAACGGGGATTCCGTCTGCTCATACAGCCACGGTAAGGGTTATTTGAGCGGCTGACTTTGTTTTCAGTTTGTTAGACTTTGGCACCCATTTTTTTCACATTCCTGCTGGGACATTGAATCATCTATTAATTATGACCAATATACAGATGTTGACTCTTAAAAAGGAATTTTTATTATGGGAAAATAAAATTAACTCAGCCAATTTTTGGAAAAAATAAAGATCTTTTGATGACGTAACGGCATGATTTGGTTTTAGTTATTTGCCTTCGTGGGGACCCATTAGGGCTTTAAAATGACGTACGTATCCCTTACATTGGAAAAACACACCGATTATCGTCAGCGTACGTCGGTGTTTGAATCAGTCGCGAAAGGTAAAATTTTGTACTGTTAGACATAATAAACCGTGTTCTTTGGAAAAAAATAACTCACTTGGGCAGAGGGTCATGTAAGACCTTGATTTAACATAGTGCGATTATATAATCCGGTCGCCCCCCGAAGCGTCACCTGATACCTGTACCTGACACGTGACTGGAACTGACACGTGACACCAACCAAAAACTCTATTTCATTCGTCTAACGTTGAGAAAACTACAATACGGGCAATAAGCAGACGTCTAGTTGCATTGTCAATCTCCGGTTGTCACAGAGTAGATCGATCAAGATGTGAGACGTATGTCAAGTAAAGACTGTTTAAATCATTTGAAGGGTAGTACAGACACCTTTCGAACCTAACACCTATAGATGAGAGCTATCGCTTTCTACCGAACCTGCTTGATAGGCTTCAGTCGGTTAGAGCGTAGTACATGTATACGAGGTCGCCGGTTCGAATCCGGCCCAAGCGCACCATGTTGTTTTTTTTCAACACGATCGTGCGCTGGCATCTCCATGGAAAGATTAATAAATATATATATGTTTCAATGCAGTTTCAAGTCCTTAGTGTGGTACTTTTCAATGAAGTACTTACCAGCATCGGGTAAGCTATTATCTTAAAAGGTTTTTTTCCAACATGTTCAAAATTCAACTCAATGCAAAATTAATGTTCCTTAGGTGATTAGCCATGAAACAATAGTAGCAGTGTCATGGCACGCATGATTTGAACCATTAACCTTGCATGCAATCACATTGGGTTCCGAATTTATTTGACACCCTCAATAATCTAGGTTAAATCAGATTTCAGGTGATGAATTGCAGCTGTGCTTTTAATTGGGGTGGTATGACTGGCACAAAACTCCGAAAACTTCCATTGCAAGCAAAGTAATCTCTATCAAACATACTACCCTGGAACATACGCGCCATGGACAGCGCTATGCGCTCTGTAGCCATGCGCCCCGCTACACTCTAATATCAACACCGCCCTTCTACGCTTCTCCCCCCACCACCATTGCCCTCGGGGTATTTGTCGGCTTATGTTTCTCCTCGCTTTCCAGTTGCTTCGCTGGCCTAGCCCTCTTCATTCCCGTAGGTGCCGGTCTGCCTTTGAGGGGTTCGTCTCTACAATTTTGTCCGTGTCCTTTGTGGCTTTTGTGCGCCTTAGCGCCCATGCTCGCCCCACCTGCGCGGTTGGCCCCATTCCCCGTTCAATCCATTGGTTCCCCCCGCCCTCTCCTACCCTCGCCTCTTGTAGACTGTTCCCACGGCCCGACCGCGGCCCCCCCTTCAATCCCGGGCTCGTTTCCAGTGCTGTGCCAGCCGCTGCATTGACCGCTGCTTTTGCCTCGTGCCCGCTCACGTTTGCCTGTCCCCCCTCGGTGCTGCCCTTCTCCCCTTTATGATATGCTGTTGTGGTCGGCCTGTTTATTTTAAACACCAACACGTCGGGGTAGACCACACTCTGCATCCATAGTCTCCAATACCACACATTGGTTTTATCAAATTTTGACAATTGAATCCTAATTACTTTCAATACCCGCAATCATCCGCTTAGTGTTGGTTGCCTCTTCGTGCACCGTTATCGCAGTACACAGAGACCGATATGTTCTCCACTGGACTCCTCAAGGCTTAGATGTGCGAGCATCTTGTCGTAATAGGAAGGCCGTTTTTTTTCGTCATCTGCAAAGAATTGCAGAAGGCACATAGGGTTTCCTCTGGTCGTATGTCTGGGTGTGTGTGTCTGTGTCTAATGTTAACCCTTAAAGGCCTGGCTCAGAGATTTCCCGAGGAGGGCTGGGCGCCTCAATTTAAACAAAATCGGGGTTTTGCTGTTACCCTAATGACTTGGTCGTTATAATAAGCAACTGTACAGAATAGTAAGCTCAAATCGAAGTTCCTTCATATAGAAATCACACATTGTTTTACATTCCGGATGACGGAATTTTTGTTGACACAGAATCCGTATGGCATGTTTAAAAATTCAATAGTAAACATGTTACCTGCCATGAAAACGAAAAACTTCCGATTTCGTATTAAATGTCGAATTGAGCCTTCGGGTGACTATCTTTAGGTCCTAGTTCTTAAAAGCAAAAACATATATTTCAAAATATCCTGCAGTCGACTTAATAAATTACATGCCGTATGAGTCTGTAAGGCTACCCGGGGATTAACTGGTGGAAAGGATGGGGGAGGGCTGTAGGGTACCATTGGTGCTTCATGTGAACCCTAGGTTACTCATGTGAACTTGGCCCCATTCACAAACCGCGAGGCCCAGATGACATCGCGGTCCGGGGAACCCCGGGGGGGGCGATATAATTTTTTTTTTAGAGAAGTATCTGCTGGAAAAGGTATGGAGTTTGGAATGATACATAAAATACCACATCATCACTATACAAACTTCTGAAAGATAAAAAGAAGACACTCCTGAAATAAAAGAGCCTAGGGCAGTAAAATTGAAATTGCAGTTAGCACAGCCATACGGCTATTGCGTACCTTTAAATGTTTAAGACACTGCCGAATCAGTTTGAACGGACGACACAGGTAACTTTATTTGGCCGTTGGCCAGGCAGTCCAGGTTCTTTTCAATCCGATCTCTGTTGTATTGCGGGAAGAAATCAAGATTTTCTGGGGGGATATGTCCCTATTTTGAGGAAACGGACGAAATCCAAAACCTCGCCCATAACTCTAACCATCACATTGGACAATCTAATATAAATTTGACCGTCGTTAACTATCATCAACAATTGTGTCTATTACTTGAATTCATTAGACTCGTATCATGATATTAACCACAAGGGTTTACGACACCGGTCACGCCATGGTGCATGCCGTGAGAAGCACCTCTGGCGTGTGTTTTCTTGGTTAACGCCTTTTCCGCGTCGTCTTGCTGAAATAATGTCGTCGGCGACATTAATTATGAAGTCGTTCTGTTTACCATAAGCGGCATGCCTGATTTGGGCGTCTTCAATATTGCAAGGTGAGGGTTAATGTATATAAAAGCCTTATAACCATGCAAAAATATCTATTTTGAAAAAATTTCGGAGGGGCACATTTTCCAAAACTGCCAGGCCTGTTCTTTAATGGGAGTATGGGACGCAGGTTGCGTGTCTGAAATTACCAGTGTTCGTGTGACCGAGTGTCCTACCGCCCATTAGCCATTGTGTCTCCAGGCGTAACGAAGGGGGTTTGCGGGGTTGGGGGCCGCTGGGGGCGCGACCCCCCCCCCCCCCCAAACAAAAGAAGAAAAAACTAGAAAGGCCACCCAACAAAACGGGCAAAAGGTTCCCCTTTTGCCGATTTTTTATTTTTTTGATAAATAGGTCCACAAATTTAGAGGAAAATATGACGCAAAAAGTTCCCCCTTTTGTTGATGAGCTTGAGCTGTTTCAATACACACGTCCAAAACTGGACCATTTGAGGGGGTAGGTCAATTTTTCAAAAAAAAGGTCCAACTTTTTCGAAATACGCCCGCACCCCGTAAGAAAAATCATGCGTACGGCACCTGGGGCTTTCCATTGAGTGCTCTGTACGCCGTTATGTCGGTTTCAGCCCCTGTCTATCCAAATGGCTCGGTTTATTCCCGTACAGTTGACATGGTAGCTCGGACCACTCTCTATCGGGGGATTCTTTCCCCAGGCTGTCCTGGAGTGTAAGATTAACCCGCTAGAGATCTCGATTTGCCTCGATATGTCCCTGCCCATGAGCGGGGAACGCAACGACTTGACTTGGCACCCAATCAGGCACTAACATAGGAACCCAGTCCCAGCTGCAGAAGAAAGAATAGAGAAAGAAGAAACCTAAATCCATTCATAAAATCCAAAGAGGGGTTCGCCAGGAGAGAGTATTTTCCCTCAGGCCCCATATTTAAGGGGGAATATGGGTTGGAGGGGCTAAAACTGAATATTTAAAAATTTAACATAAGGAGGAAAATATACCTTTCTGTACTTTTTGTTTGGCAACATATCGGAGAAGCTTCCGTCAAAAGTCTATGTGAAAGTGTCGACTCACGAACTCGGGTACTTGTGTTCTTTCTTATGAATGTATGTTTACCTCAAGGCTGCCGCATATTTAATTTTATTCATTAAAACACAAATTATATCTCAACCCAAAGTATAAAATACAAAAAAATTGGTCTAACACAATTTTGAATTGTAAATTGCCTCAATTAATTTCAATTACAAAGCAATCATCCGCTTAGTGTTTGGTAATATTAGTGCACTGTATCGAAAGTAAAGAGACCTATTATTTTATCCTCCATCATGGATCCTAAAGGCTTAGATGTGCGAGCACTTGTCGTAAATATGAAGGCGTTTTTTTTGTCATCTGCAAGAATTGCAGAAGGCACATAGGGATTCTCTGGTCGTATGTCTGTGTGTGTGTGTCTGTGGTCAAAATGTTAACCCTTAAAGGCTGCCTCAGAGATTTCCCGAGGAGGGCGCCCTCAATTTTCAAACAAATCGGGTTTTTTGCATGTACATAATGCTTGTCCGTATACTAATCACTGTGCAGAATAGCTAAGCTCAAATCGAAGTCCTTCATATAGAAAATCACAACATTGTTTTAAAATTCCGGATCCGGAATTTTTGTTTTACACAGCATCCTATGGCACTGTTATCCATAGTAAACATGTTTACTGCATGAAAACGAAAAATCCGATTCGTCTCAAACTTTGGAATTGAGCATTTCGGGTGACTATCTTTAGTTCCAGTTTTCAATTATTACACAAAAAAATATATTTCAAAATATCTGAGTCAGACTTTAATAAATTGCATGCCGTATGAGTTCTGTAAGGGCTACGGGGATGTAACTTGGTGGAAAGGAGGGGGCGGGGTAGGGTAACATGTTGGTGACCTCATGTGACCTCGGTTACCTCATGTGACCTTTGGCCCCATTCACAAACCGCGACGGCAGATGACACTCGCGGTCCGGGGACCGCGATATATTTTTTTTAAAGAGAAGTATCTGCATGGAAAATGTTATGGCACGTTTGGAACTTGCTACTAAAATACCATCATCATCACTGTACATACTTCTGAAAGATAAAAAGAAGACAACTGAAATAAAAGATGCCAGGTCACGTAAAATTGAAATTGACAGCTTAGCACAGCATAGGCCTATGGTACTTTAACATGTTTAAGACACTGCAGAAATAGTTGGACCGGACGAACAGCGTAACTTTATTTGGAGTTGGCCAGTTTCTTTTAATCCGATCTCTTTTGTATTGCGAGGAAGAAATCAAAGATTTTCTGGGCATATCTGTCCCCTATTTTGAGTAAAGGACGAAATCCAAACTCCGCCCATAACTCTACCATCAATTGGAATCTACTATAAATTTGCCGTTAACTATCATCAACAATTGTGTCTATTACATGAATATCATAGACTCGTACTCATTGATATTAAAACCACAAGGGTCACGCACCGGTCAAGCAAGGTGCATGCCGTGATAATCAACTCTGGCGTGTGTTTTCTTGTGTTACACGCCATTTCCGCGTCGTCTGCTAAATTAATGTCGTCGGCGACATTAATTATGAAGTCGTTCTGTTTACCAATAAGCGCGCTGATTTGGGCTTAATAATTTCAGGTGAGGGTTAATGTATATAAAAGCCTTATAACCATGCAAAAATATCTATTTTGAAAAATCTAGAGGGCGCACTATTTTTCCAAATATGCCAGTGTCTCTTTATGGAGTATGTTTTGGACCGGTGTCATGAATACAGTGTCCGTGTGACCGAGTGTCCTACCGCCCATCTAGCCATTGTGTTCTCCAGGCCCGTACGCAGGGGGTGCGGGGGTGCGGTCGCAACCCCCCCCCCCCAAAAAAAAAAAAAAATTCCACAAAAGGGGAAAAAAGGTCCACTTTTTTGCCGATTTTTTTGATAAATAGGTCCAAAATTTAGAGAAAATATGACGAAAAAGTCCACTTTTTGGTGATGAGATGTTCAAAACGTCCAAAAATGGACCATTTGAGGGGGTTAGGTCCATTTTTCAAAAAAAAGGTCCACTTTTTCGAAGACCCGCACCCCCGTAAAAAAAATCCTGCGTACGGCCCTGGTGTTCTCCATTGAGTGCTGTACGCGTTATTTGTTTCAGCACTGTATCCAAATGGCCTCGGTTTATTCCGTACATGTTGACATGGTAGCTAGGACACTCTCTCATGGGGGATTCTTTACACAGGCTGTACTGGATTACAGATTACAAGATAGCAGATCTCAGATTTGACCTGATGACCTGACACATAGATGGGATCGAACGACTTGAGAAAAATCAGGAATCTAAACTAGGAACAAACAGCTGCAGAAAGAATAGAAGAAACCCTAAATCCATTCATAAAATCCAAAGAGGGGTTCGCCAGGGAGATGTCTTTTCACCAGACATATTTAAGGGGGAATATGGGGTTGGAGGGGCTAAAAATGAATATTTAAATTTAAAATAAGGAGAAAATTACCTTTCTTTTACTTTTTGTTTGGCAACAATCGGAGCTTCCGTTCAAAAGTTATGATCGAATATGAGCGCCCTCACGACTTGAAATTACTTGTGTTATTTCTTATGAATTTTATTGTTTCCTCAAGCTGCGATATTTAATTTTATTCATTAAAAAAAAATTATATCTCAAAAAGTAATTAAGCTTTTGACCTCTAATTTCCACAATTATTAATGACAATTCAATTGCTTACTTTGTAGTTGATAATAATTTTAAAATAGCATTTCTAAAATATAATACAAAAAACAGTGTTTCTAGACAAAATTGCCGATATCTCAAAAGTAAATTTTAACGATATGTCTTCGCTGCGCGCAGGATTTCTAAAAAACGATTAATCGTAGAATGATGGAATAAAAAGTAAATTTAAAGTATATCAATAGGACTACTTACTGAACTAGAATAATTCCACTAGCCCCATGAGAACTTGATTTAAGGGGTTTCAACACTAAATTTTTTTTAAAATAATTATTTTTAATTTTTTTTAGTGTTGAGGCCCCTTAAATCAAGTTCCCATGGGGCTAGTGGAATTATTCTAGTTCAGTATCCTATTGATATACTTTAATTTACTTTTAACACTAACATTTTTAAAATAATTATTTTTAATTTTTTTTTAGTGTTGAGGCCCCTTAAATCAAGTTCCCATGGGGCTAGTGGAATTATTCTAGTTCAGTAAGTAGTCCTATTGATAGGACTTTACTAAGGGTGGGGTGGTAAACACCCCGAGAATTCATTATCATAAAGCAATAGGTGATTTCGATGTTAATTCTCCGTTTTCTATTGCTTCCAACATACCCTAGTGTGGCGTCACAATGACGTCAAAGTTCACAAGTTGGCAAAATTGGTCATTTCCACCACAGACAAATACAGAGTATAAAATAAAAAAATGGAAGTTTTGCATCAAAAAAGGTAGGAATATTGGATTTTCATGCGGGTTTTGGCCACAAATGATATGGAAAATGACTAGTTTTTAATCAAAATATAATTTTAGAGCCATACAGTGCACAATATTAAAACAAATGAACTAATAACTAAAGGGTATAAATGCAGTTTCATTTATAGGCGAATAATGTGTCCGAGGTCGGAAAACTAAATAATGGCGCCCATTATTTTTAATTTTTCCACTC
Source organism: Ophioderma brevispina (assembly GCA_023653785.1). NCBI lineage: Eukaryota > Metazoa > Echinodermata > Ophiuroidea > Amphilepidida > Ophiodermatidae > Ophioderma > Ophioderma brevispina. The sequence goes on from JAMKCH010019868.1 coordinate 99,563, forward strand.
AAGGATACATCATGAGCCCATAGATGATACTACAAAACCTTTGTTTCTATTATATTAACTAAAACAACTTGATTTTATTATGTTGGTTTGTTTGTTTGTATAGGTTTTAACCCTCGTCCAACCAAGGGTTTTTTTTGTACTACGTTCACGACCGGGGAGGGGTGGTTACCACCCCCTGATTTTTTCGTAATTAAGCAACAAACATCATCTTGATTGGTGTCAGTGTGTAGCTACATATGTTCTATCTTCAAATCAAGTACAAACATATCAAGTTTTAACAATATTACGTCATAGTGACGTCATAACTGGAGCTTATTTTTACGCAAATTTGTAAGCAAATCGCCAAAATCGAGGGTTTTTCGACCATTTTGCCATTCATGCAAGCATTTGGTCTTTTAGTTGGCAATGATGGGGTGCCAAGTAAGGCATACCACATTTTTATTCTCTAAATAATAAGAAAAAATACAAGTATTTGCCTTACATTAGCATCATACTTACTAAAGTACCATTTCTGGGCTTTACATAAAAAAAAAAAAAAGGGGTAAATATAGAAGGTGCCACCCCCCAATCTTCCGACTTTGACGGGACACCCGACCTTCCTGAAGGTGTACCTCCAACTTGGTTTCCGCTAAATTGACCGCAAAGAATAACCTTTTCAATTACATAAAAGCCTTAGAACGTATTCGTTTGCGTTTTTGGTGCAACAGGGGATCATCCGTTGGGGAGGGGGACTGGTTGGACGAGGGTAAGGATAATAACTATTTATGTGTATTTTTAGCTGATGAATGAAAATAAATGATAAGAAAAGCATTAGCGGCTCATTATTGCAATATGTGGCATAAACGGACCAATCAGAATGCTGCATTTTTCAATAATGGGTCGTAGAGGTAATAGACCACTCCCCACCTATCGACTTCGACGCTAACCCGGACGTGCTACCTTCAACATTCGTTCGCCAAATAATCAGAAGGGTGTTAAATAATTATATGGAATACTTACGAAAATTTTTACGTTTTGGTGCACCGGGGGCAATGTTACCTGGGTGGTAATCCCCTTTGGTAAGAGAGGGTTAATGTCACTATGTCCCCTCCTACAAGTGATTTGTACAAATGTTAAAACTACAAAACTTGGAAGTTCTTTTTCACGACGCACAGAACGTAGTTTCATTAAAGTCCATGGCCCGATCGCTAAAAGCTCGTCCCCAGTACCCCAAATTTTACCAGGAAGTGTTCAAATTTTGTATCAGAAAAGCTACTATTTTTCTCATTTACCCTGTGAAATCTTAGGGCTAAGGATGTTTAGTTTGGAAGTTAGGAGCAAATATCCATTTTTGGTCGACAATTAATTTACCCAGCACTCTATGGGGCTTCCAAAATCACGTCTTAGTCTCACATAAAACCGTGTTGACAAATAAAATCCCCCAAGCCCCGCTAAAATTTCATATGAGTTTTGGTGAAGGTCCATTCTATCAAGATTAAAACTTCATCTACTTGGGTAAATCGGGCATCCCCCTTTAAACAATAACAAATTAAAACACAAAATTCAAATGTGAAATAACATGACCATTCCCTCATGAAGAACGGTAAATTTCACCGATTGCCTTTAATCTTGACAGACCTATTTTCGCTTTGATCACTGAAGTGCAATTTTTGGTCCCCAGCGAATACGTAATTCGTTCGCATTAGCTGTGTGCTTTGATATCTTGGACACGAAAAGCTATCGAATACGTATTCGTATTGTTTTTTTGTGAAACCCGTTTTATACAAATGGGTGTTATTCGACTGCGGCTGGTTGGTTTGGAGAATGTATTTCACTATATTTTTGGGTACATTAAACAGTACATAAAAATGCATACAGAATCAACTATTATCATTGTGACCAAAATTCAGATTCGACCTATGTCCTGACCACGAGTGAAATATGTAAATGTTCAATTAGTCAGAGTTTGTACAAGCAGACGATCGTAGTTTTACAATATCACTTAAATCACTAAGAAAGTAATTAACCCGAAAGCGAGGAGACATTTGTAACACACTCAAGTACAAAAGGTCTAAGGCTGGTAATTTTCAATCACACAACCACCAAATCAAAAAAAGGGCTTCTAACTTTAGACCCAGGTTTAAAACAGGGTTTAATCCTACTGAGTATACTTTTTTTTTTCCTCCAACATACTCTAAAAGGTTTCTGTAGCGGGTGAGAAAATTCCTCATGAGGAATTTCCTCCCCGTTTATTTTCATCTTTCAGAAGTATGTTGAAAGGGAAAAGGTCCCTCCTGTGGAACTACCCGATTTAAACCTGGATCTAAAGTTAGACGATCAATCTTTGTCGTGAAATCATGAGAATATAAGCATTTTTAATTTATCCCAGTCTATAAAATCAGAGTATTAACATAATCCGCTTTGTAGACAATACCAACAAGACATGTTAAAAAATTTCCGGTCGGAAATTAAGAAAAACAGATTTCCGTAAATTTACGGAAAATCTGGTTTTACAAAACAATAAAAATAAAAAACAACAAAACATAAAAAATGTTAATTTACGGAATAGTTCAAAAATTTTCTGGCAGCAATCTTTCCGGAATAATTTTGTTTTTTTGGAAAAACCTTAAAAAAAAAAAATTCGTTTAAAAAATACACATTTTTTCCATAATATGAGACAAATTTCTGTAAAATTACTGTCAAATTTCCGTAATTGACAGAGGGAAATTTCTGTAAATTTACCCTAAAATGACTGGAAATAATGGCTGACAGAAATTTCCGTAAATTTACGGAAACTTATTTTAAACAGTGTAGTTTTAAATTTAATGCCGTTTTTTTTAAGGCCTGGATTAGTCGGAGCCATAATTTGATCAGATCAGAATGAATCACTACAAAGAAAAGAAAATATGATCTACTTCAACCAAAAAGCAAATACGAGCAAATAAAAGATACAATGGGAACGGCTCTTTCAACCCCCCCCCCACAAAAAAAGACCAATGAAGTACAGGGTGATTAAAAAAATTGACCTGGTTGTGTCCGCCATTTTGATTTTACCAACTAACATATCGGAAAGCCTCTTTTCCATTACTCTAATTTGATGGCCAAAAAAGATGATTCCAACGTTAAAGTCTAGCCGGCTACAATCGTGGAATAAAGTATAGCACGGCTGCCACTAAGCTAATACCTCCCTTAAAATGATTGAAAAAAAATGCTATAGACAAATTCAAACTGAAACAAAACAAATCCAAATAAAAACGCTTTCAGGTGGTATGGGATCTTCTGACCAATGCATGTTTTCTACATTCACACTCCCAATCTTGTTTATACAAAACGGAAGCAAAATAAAACAGTCAATAATCACAATTCAGGCTTATTTTGCTTATGATCCCTAATTGAACGAGGGTTTCCCCTATATACCCCCTCTAATTTCCCACACGTCATTTGTATTCAGAGACAATCCGTAATTGTTGACTGAAATGTATGATTTTATGAATTCCGTCTAGCCGTGACGAGTCAAAAGGAAGCGATTGAAAGAAAGGGTGGTAGACGTTTCATATAGAAGTCCCATTGATGCAAATGAGTTATTGCCATTCATTCCGTCAACCACTACTGCACAAGGTCATACAGCGCATGACGGAATCAATTGTAATACCTCATTTGCATCAATGGGACTTCTATATGAAACGTCGGACCTAATTAAAGAAGTTTTTGTTCATAACATCAGAGTAAACATTTCGTGGGCCTTAATTTTCACTAAGATAACGAGGAAAATATGAAGCTTTTCTGATATCAAAATCTCAATTTTGATAGAGGAAAACGGGTCACCCACCTTTTAATTAAAAAAATAGTTTCTTTTCCTTTTTCTATTCTGATATGCATAGGGTTTGAACGATGTATTTGGATTCAGTGTCGTACTGGTGGCGCCAAGTGTCCGGCGCCGTCTGTACGAATATATGATCTGTAAGTAGCGCTAAACAACGGATCTTGGATTGTATCGGGTTGGTGGCATGGCGCTAAGCGACCGACACCATCTGAAATATCGGATGAACGGTTTGGTGACGCTATTAAAGGCTGTTGGATTGCGCAAAGGATGGCGGCCAAGTCCCTTCAATACAGCAACACACCAAAATCAATCCAAATAAATTACAGCAATAAAGACACAAAACCACTAACCGATGTGAGCAGGGGGGAAAGTAATCATTGTCCGGCAGGTAACATAGTCCGGGCTCCATAGACGACAACGAAATAAAGCGTGAAACTAATGTTGCGTGAAGAGTCAACTGAATCGATTACCCTATTGTTCACCGTTGTTCCCAGACTGTGAGCCCGGAGGACTATATCTCCTGCCACACCGGTCAAGGGTGTTCTCATGACCCACAAACGACCTCGTCCTCGTCCGTTATTCGTACATAAAAATCGGAAATGACCCTTTTAAAAAGTGGAGTTGATTCTTCAGCTCCACCGGTTTTGGGATAAGAGAATATTGCCTTATAACATATCAAAGAAATCAGCATTTTCCGTCAACATTTCGCTTTTACGTGTTAAACCAATGACGACGTCTTAAATTGGCCTCCACCGGTATGTGTCACACCACTGGGGAACAAACTCCGTTTTTAATGCATTCGGTGTTTTTGCGTCGGTGATTCTATATTTTCCCATACAATATAGAGCTACGATAACTAGAGCTAACTAGCTACGCCCCATGTGGAGAAGAAAATTGATCTCGTCTATGTCGTTTTGTACGCGAGTTTTGTGAACTGAAATTCACCTCCTTTTGACATATTAAACGCAAACATGAAGTTTCAGTATTCGATTAATGCAGTTTTAAGCAGGGGGTTTGACCATTTTTTGAAATTAGAGAGAGTGAATGTTTTTGGCTGTAGTACCAGGAAGTTGACACTCAGCGCCTGTCGTCTTTTTTGTTCCTTTACCCCACAATATGCATGGCTATAGAAAAAACGTTTGCGCATACGACCGAAATTCATGGTTCCACCTGTGTAAAACTAATATAGTTATACCATCTGTTGTGCAGATAGGTTGATGATCATCTTCCTCACTGACAGTCATATATTCAGTCTTCTGGCATTTAGATGTAGGCCGACTTTGTCTGCAGCATTCTCAAGTAATATTAGTAGATCGTGTGCACCACATATGATATCAGCTGTTAGAGCTAGATCATCTGCATAGTCGAGGTCTGTGAGATACTGACTTTGGTGACGTCGACAACGCTTGGGTTTGATGGTGAGTCCTTTGTCGTTCATGATGTTCAAGAACTTGGTCTGAGGATGTAATCAACGCACGCTACCAAGAGATAGGGAGGAAGAATATCTCCTTGGAGGATTCCAGTAGTTAGGAACTCCTTTGTGGGCCCATTCCCTGTCTGCACACAATCGACTATATGGATTAAGACATCTGATGGAAAATTGCTTCACAGTCATCCAGTCACTGGGACACACCGTATTTTGGAACGAGAACTACTGCAGCATACATCCCTGTTTACACAACACTGTCAAAAGCCTTGGAAAAATCTCCAAACACAATTGAAGCTTTCTCTTGGAAATTCCTCAACTCTCTATGATCCTTCTTAGGGCAAGTATCTGAGTTAATGTTGATCTGCCTTTACGAAAACCGTTCTGGTTCCGCCTGAGAATGGGAGCTATGTGAGGAGTGATTCTGTTGAGCAGCATGGAGTTGTAGATCTTAGAGACCAGTAGTGACAGTGTAATTCCTCTGTAGTTTTGGGGTTGTTGGAGGTCCTTTCTTTGGTAGAGGTGAGGAAGGCTTGTTTGAAAAGGCAGCTGGTTTGTTGCCCCAGGTAGGTGTTTTAACAAAATTCTAACAGTTGATCATGGAATAGTGGATTCTTCCAGGATTACTGCAGGAAATGTTGTCGGGACCAGGTGGCTTGATGTTGTTCAGTTTCTTCAGGCAGATCTGAAGCTCCTAGTGAAAGTCAGTCAGGACATAACATGCTCCTCAAGCACCACATTGTAAGCATCATCAAGTGCATCCTTAGCAGCATCAAGGTTCTGCTTGGAGCTTCTTTGGTGATTTAGTACGGTGGCTCTTGTCTGCAACTTCCAGTTTTAGGGATTTAGGAGTAGTATAATTTTGTTTTGGTAAATTTTGTTGTCGCTTTAGGCCTACCCCATAGTTTCAAATGAAAACTGAAGTAGGCCTAGCAATATTTCCATAACATCGAATTGTAAACTTGGTTACATCAACTGTAAACTTAAATGGGTGTTTCGACCAATAGACTGGTCCTGATTTTACAAACATTGAATGTTGTAGGAACATTTAAATATTAAAAGTGGGCAAATATGCATTTAGGGAGGTAGTGTAATATAAAGGTATTGGATTCAAAAAATATTCCTTGCCACCGCTTTGTTAAAATAGGTGGTGGGTTTATAACATTGTTAAAATTAGTTTAAGTTGTGTTAAAACTGAAGTGACCATGGGGTTCCATGGGACCCAGTATTTATTTTATTTATTTTTTTTTTTTTTCAATTCTCGGTTACGCAATCATTTTTTTTTTTTTTGCTATTTGTCTGATTATGAATACGCTTTTCCTGATACAAAAAAAATATATCCGCCCACGGCTTCATTAAAATAATTAGGTTGGGTCCCTAGGAACCCCTGATTAATTAATATAATTAATAATACTTAAATCAAATAACCCTTATATGCTGAACATACACTTTTAAAATTGTGTATGACCGGTGATCTTAACTGTGTAAGCCTATGAGAAAAGACCAAGGCGAATTGAACTTTCTGAAAAAATACAAGATGGTATAAATTTGTCTATATTGTGCTTAATTATTTGAATCAGTTAGTCTTGAGTAGATATAATCATTTTTTGGTTCAAAATCTTATGTCGGAGTTGCTGAAGATGAAAATACGCGAACCACTTTTTTTGGAGAGTGAACATTTCAATTTGCCATAGGTCAAAGGTCAAAGTTTTGATTTTCATTTTTATCCTCGGTATGTGGTTCTTACGAATCCCATTTATCTGTGTTAGATTCGTGATCAAGCTCCCATGGGTAAGTAGTTATCTGTGTTGGGTCCTATAGTCCTTAATGTATTTTATTTTTAGTTTTGGCACTTAAGTGTTAAATCGGATATGGTCCATAGGAACCCCTTCCCCGGGCACTTTTAATTTATTTTATTTTTAGTTTTGGCACTTAAGTGTTTTAAATCGGATATGGTCCATAGGAACCCCTTCCTCCGCCACTTAAGTGTTAAAACTTTTACCACATGTAGAGTAAATTGCAAGATTTTGTTTTTAAGTATAATTTGCCCTCTAATCATTATAGGTTAGGTCCTACAAGCTAATAAAGTTTCAAGATCATTCTGGGGTAAATGTTTCAGAATGATCCGATGATCCAAATCACTCGCCTGGTCATTCCAGAACAGATCGTCTTTACCCAACAGTGGCCCGTAACCACCTTTTTTCCAGGGACGGTGGAGAAGAAAGTGGACACATATATTTTCAGGGGAAGGCGCACATATTCAAGTTTGTTAGTACAACAGAATAATTCGGGGGAGAGGCAAGAAGCTTACCCACCCCCCCCCTCCCCCGGTTAGGCCACTGGTACCCAAGGCACTCAGAGTGATTCTTACAGGAGTATGATCCATGAATCCTACACCATGTACACCCCCGAATGTTGGCACTGAAATCAAAAACCTTTCCCTGTCAGTATATGATAATATCGTCGGGGTTCTGCATACTGTCGAATCAGCATAATGCTAGTCTGAGAAAACGGCGTTTGAGTTACTTATGAAGACGTGTAATTAACGAATTAAAACGAAATAATTAAAAGGAAATGGCTATTTTACGTGGTGTTATGTTACAGCAATTATTAGCACATTTTTTGAAGGGCGCCCCCAATTTTCAAAATTTGGAGATTTTTTATAGGTTGCATGGTAACTGGCTAGTAAACTTATACCTGTGAATGGTAAAGCTCGGAAAATGTCTATGTGTCAACACAGAGGAATTTTGTACTAGAATAATTATTTCGGGGGATCCCGTAATAATTCAACGCTGCTGGGAATTGGAAACGCCTTCCAATATGAAATAGCCGGGAAATAGCGCCATGTACGTGTCTACGCTCATCCATTAGTGTTTAATAGTTCGGGAAAGTCAAGTAGAGGTTATTTTCTTCCGAGGTGGCACTATTCATTCATAAAGTAGGCATTTACAGCTCTGCCCGTTTTAAGTCCAACTCTGGGATCCCAATTCTAATGACAAAATCGCTTATTTTGTGATAAATAGCATTTTTTAGCATTCTCGCTTAGCAGGTATAGTTTCTTAGACAATACCAAGTGTAACTGTGCAAAAATATCAATTTTGAAAATTGGGGGCGCTCTTCAAAAAAATGTGCCAATATTGCTTTTAAAGGCATTAATGGTTACTGACGACAGTATTAAAATCCCAAGAACACAACTGTTTTTATTTCAAAATGGCCACTGAAGTGATTTCGACCAGTTTGTCAAATCCCAAATGTTTGATTCGCTGGTTCTAAGGAGTCGAATACGTAGCACGACTGCATGAAACCCATTGATTTCTAATGTGGGTATGGTGAGATTACTATAGCTACCGGGTTTTTACAATTTTAAAATGATTATGCCGATGATGCCACGAGGATAAGAATAACGATGACGATGATGGTGGCGATACCGATGAATAAGGAAAACAATCGATAATGATGCTAATGATACGAGGATGATGATGACGATGATGATGACGATGATATGACGATGATGGCGATGGGACGATGATGATGAAGACGAAGACGGCGACGATGACGATGTCTATTGGCAGGTTTTATGCTACAAAAACTAGAGCCAGGGGGACGACCACGATGGACCAACGAATTCGAAAAAATTACAACCTCTACAAAATTTGGCTACTTAAAATTATATCTTAATTAGTCGCCAATATGTTTTTTTGGGAAAAAACATAAATTTCAGGTGTAAATACCAGTTAGAAGGAACTCAAACATGTAGTGCATGTGATATAAAAATTAATAAAATAGTATGCATGTTGCAACACACAATTAATATTGGCTAGAACTTTTCAAAATGCGCTGCAAAAAATATTTAAAAATGTAAACTGGAATGTTTCATTAAACAAGATCAAAAGGTTTTGGAGGATAAAAGTGGTCTATTACAACTTTTATTAAACAACCATATTTTTCACCATTACATATCTAGTTCCAATCTTGTAAAAGTAATATGTACAGCTTAAAAATATTACCAAACTTGAACGATTAAACAGTTAAATGGGTAAGATACTCGTAGTAAAATATAAACATAATCTAACACAATTTAGAGGGCACTAACGTATGCAAACAATTCCCAAAGGAAAATATCAAGTTTGTTCCTGAAAGGCACGTTTTTTAAATTGAATGTATAGTAATTATTTAGTTGCAGAATCTCAAAGTTAACATGTCAGAAATAAAACTTTCACAATATGTTTACCAAATTCTATTTTTGTAACACGTTTTTACTAAGGGGTGGGGGTGGTAAAACACCACGAGAATGCATTATATAACAGCAATAGGTGATTGTGCGATGTTAATTCAACGTTTTTCTATTGTTCCCAAAACATACCCTAGTTGGGCGTTCACAATGGACGGTCAATTCAACAAGTTGGCAAAAATTGGTCATTTCCACAGGGGACCCCACATCTCAGAGTATAAAGAAAAAATGGAAGTTTTGCATCAAAAGTATGAATATTAGATGTTCATCGGGTTTGGCACAATGATATGGAAAATACTAGTTTTTAATCAACATATAATTTAGACCATACAGTGCCACAATATTACACAAATGAACTAATAATAAAGGGTAATGCGTTTCATTTTAAGGCGAATAATGTGTCCGATGTCCCCGTGAAACTTAAAAACGCCCATTTTTTTTATTTTTTTTCCACTCAAGGATCAGTATAGCCCATATATATAGTACAAAACTTTTGTTTCTATTATATTACTAAAACACCTTTGATTTAAATTTCTTACAGTAGCATCATACTTTACATAAAGTACCATTTCCTTCGCATTTTAACACAGTAAATATAGGAAGGTGGGCAACCACCCCTACCTTCCGACTTTACGGGACACCCTGACCTCCCTGAAGGTGGTACCTCCAACTTTTTTTTCGCAAAATTGACCGCAAAGGATAACCTTTTCAATTACATAAAGCTTTTATATCGATCGTTTGCGTTTTTGTGCAACATGGGATCATCCGTTATAGAAGCACTCCCCACCAATCGACTTCGACGCTAACCCCGTGACGGTGCTACCTTCACATTCGTTTCGCCAAAATAAGCAGAAGGATGTGAAATAATTATATTGAAGACTTAACGAAAATTTTAACGTTTTGGGCACCGGGGCAAGTGTTACCCTGGGTGGTACTCCCCCCTTTGGTATACGAGGGTTAATGTCACTATGTCCTCCTAAAATGAAAATTGGTTTATTTGTACAAATGTTAACTAACAAACTTGGATAGTTATTTTTCAAGACGCACAGAACGTAGGTTTCAATTAAAGGTCCATGCCCATCGCTAAAGCCTCGTCCCCAGGGACCTCCAATTTTACCGGAAGTGTTCAAATTTTTGGTAGCAGAAGAAAGCTACTATTTTTTCCTCATTTACCCTGAAATCGTTGGGCTAAAGGATTTTAGTTTGGAAGTTATGAGCGACAGTGTACTCCATTTTGGTCCGACCAATTTACAATTTTTACACAGCACTCTATGGGTCTTACAAAATCACGTTTTTAGTCTCCATGAAAACGGATTGAAATATCACGCGAAAATTTACAGATGGAGATTTTGGGGTAAGGCCAATTCTATCAAGATGAAACTTCATCTACTTAATCGGGCCCCTCCCCTTTGAATACAAGTAACATAATTAAAACAAAAATCAAAATTTGAAATAACATGACCAATCCGCCATGACGAAGGTAAATTTCACCGATAGCCTTAAATCTTGACAGACCTATTATCGAGTTTGATCACTTAAGTAGCAATTTTTGTCCCAGCGAATACGTATTCGTTCGCAATATATCTGTGTGCTTTGAGATATTTGGACACGCAAAGCTATCAAATACGTGTTCGATTGTTTGTGAAACCCGTTTTATACAAATGGGTGTTATTCGACTGCGGCTGGTTTGGTTAGGAGATGTAATTTCACTATTATTATTGGGTACAATTAAACAGTACATAAAATGCATACAGAATCAACTATTAACTCAATTTGACCAAAAATTCAGATTCGACACCATGTCGTGACCACGACGATATGAAAAAATCGACACCATTATGCAATGCATATTCTTAAATTTTGCCCCACTATGACCTTGAACATATTTATTTTGCCATGCAGCTATTACACTATAACTTATCCTTTGGTCTTTGAGACATGACAAAACTATTGGCATACATTCTAGTATAACTTGAGTACTTCCAAATTATGACAACTGTACAACCATTGCCTTTGTCACAACCCGATAATTGGAAGTGGCAAAGAAGATTTTTGAATTCAGTACCCATAAAATTACCCTTTTTTTTGTATTCCACTTGACTTTAATAATATAATTTTGCCAAGCAAATTGCAGTGATATTAATACAAACATTGAAATCATGCTCATTATCTGTTAAAATTCAGTGCGCATTCAATATTATTGGTATAGAATAATAACAATTCTATATTGGTAAGTTTTATATTCTTCTCTAGCATAGCTGTCGCAGTAATTTCTTGCAACATCAGGTTTGATGCATGCAAAACAATCGCATGTGCGAACTTAGCAATTTAACCCTTTCCCTACAGCTTTTCATGAATTCTTATTGGATATTCAATCTGGGCTATGTGTTAATTTTGTATATAGGGAAATTAATAATATTTGAAAGAATCTCTGAGTGTGCTTTTGTTATTTGTTATTTTTTTGTGTATGTTATAATCACTAAGTATTATTATGTTATTATGATATTTGATAGAAATATCTATTTCGCTGCCGCGCTACATGTAAATCAACTCACAATGCAAATGTAGACAGGAAGTTAGATCATGTGCACATGAACTGCTACGTAGCTACCTACGTAGGGAATTTCCATTTCGTAGGTAAAAAAGTTGCCTCAGTTTACTTAGCATGGTTAGAACACGCCTTGCTTCATACACACAGATATCGTCGAATAAGATATACAGTAATACCCGGATCGCTTTGCAAATAATTTGCTCATCTATATTTTATAAACATTTTTCTGCAACCTGTATCAGAGGGAATAAACATACCGAAAAGGTAGGTGCGCAATGATGGTTGAATAAATCGTTAGCTTTATTTTCGTAAGTAGGTGTTATGCGCATTGCACACATAGTTAGTATTTACTTGGTAATTAGCCTGTAGTTAATTTATTAGTCCATGGATTTGAATGTTTATTTTCCGTTCTCTACGGGAATGTGTGAAATTGTGAAATGATTAAGCAAAAAATGATGGTGCCATTTTTTTCTTGGGCGTGTGTTCACTATTTACATGCAAATTAGTATCGTCATAATTTGGTTTCTTTTCTACTTCTCAATGATTTTAATCATTGACAGAGAACGTTTCGACGTTTGAAACCGTCGAAACGTTCTCTGTACACGTGTTACGCCACCAATCGGGTGCAAAGAGAATTTGTATCCTCAGAAAATCTCATTGTGTCCCTTTAGTGTAAATTTGTAATGAAGTGGTTTAAAATTACATTAGACAGTGGCGTATCTTGGGGAGGCTTTCGGAGGAAGCGCCCCTGGGGGTTCATGCCAAAACATGCAAAGTCAGCCTATTTTCGGCTAATAGAGGTCCTTCCGCCCCCGGGGTCCCCCTCAAAAAGCAAGGTCTGGATACGCCGGTGTTAGAAAATACACTTATGTAATATACTATTTTACGGGAAATATGTAGGTCGTACCACGTAGGGCTGATTCACTGGCGCGTATTGTGGCCTGGCGGAAACGGGGAAATCCCATTCGTGTGTATGCAGTGTATGTAAAGGATTTCCCTGTCAGCTTCATGGAGAACAGACTATACTTCAACGAAATACCACTTCCTTTTCTATAATTAGACTAAAGGTTACAGACAATTTGAAATGTCACTAATGTAATGATTTCCCTATCACTTCTTCAAGCAAATGAGTTTAAAGCAAAGTTCTCACAGACTTTTTTTTCGGGAGGAATTATGAATTATGAACACAGGGTGAAAACGAAGTACAGACTTCTTTTATTGAACGATTTAAAATTATTAGGATCCGACCTAAGCCAAACATTTTTGGAGGGTGTCAGGGTGTGTGCAAATTTCGTGTAGTGGCATTTTTAAAAATCAATATGGCTGCCACCAAATTCATTAAAATGGCCATAATTTTGTGGTCTATATCAAGGTTTTTAAGCACGAGCGCTCAGACACATAACTAAATATATTAGCATCGGAGATCCTCTATATTTAACAATGCATGGCCGCTTTATCAATACCATATTGGATGATGCTTGGTGGGTAATAACGCTTTAAGAGCATAGAAATTAATTCTTTTAACCTGATTTCACGTTGTTTAGTTGAACACACAATAGTGCAAATTCATCTAGCTAAGTTAAATGGAACATTTTGTTTCGTATGGCGTGGATGACAAGAATTAGAATACAGATACTGATGCGTATCAGTACCTTTGTCCACACTTTTAACCCAAACGACGTGCAAATGTCAAAGGTAATAACCCAAACGTTACCTATTTTAAATGGAAATTGAAAAATACCTTTCAAACACAAATAAATGAGCCTTGTGCACAAATGATGTAAATTTTATATAATAACACATTTAATGATTTTAATCAGATTGGTTCAAGAATTTGGTCCAAAACATAATTACATCTACAATTCATTGTTAAACTCAACAGTTATAGTCTTACACAAAGTTGTTCCAGAAATGACAGCTTATGTCCATAGTTAAAAGAAGCGTTGCAGTTCAACGATAATAATGTCCTCACAGCGAAGCCTCCAAAATGACAGCGTACAAAGTCAGTAAAAATCAATGGTATATTCATGTGAATCTTCTCAGTCCTTAAGGTACTTTTGTCCAGCAGTATCAAAGACGATGGGTATTCCCTCGACGGCACTTAATATTCTGCAATACAATCCAGGTATTTATCCCATCAGTTGCCGCTAATGTCCTCATATAGGACAGAAACTGAATACCTTGTGATCCAAAAACTGAAGTCATTGGCTTAAAAGACGACAGCGACAGTTCAGTGTCAAGCTCCGGTAAGACTGGTTCCATTCTCAAAAAAGTGCTTCCTTAAACATGACTTTCTTCTTGCAGGCATTTGAGTAAAAGCAATGGAAAACAGTGTTTCTATATGGATATTTTATGCTGATTCCAAATCTTCCGCGTCCCACCAAAGCTAATTTTTAGGGGAAATGTGCCAAATTAGCATAAATTAACTGGCTGCATTTTTAACGTTTTTGTTCATAATCAAGATTTAAGGGATTGTAATGACTTCATTATTGTGTCTATACAAATGTTTTTCAGGGTTAAGGAATCCCAATTAGATATTAGTTATGGCATTAGGTCAACTAACAGTTATTGGCATAAAAATTCAAAATGGGCTCCCATTTTGACATTTTTGTACATAACCCAAGATTTAAGGCGGTAATGTCATGTTGTGTCTATAAATGTTTTCAGGGTCAAGGAATTAAATTAGATCATTAGTATGTTGCCATGCGCATGCATTGGGGTATAAAAAATGAGGGTGGCGTTTACCTTGGCACACATTATTTTTTATGGTATAATTAAGAAACAAGTTAGGTATTCAGCCTGATTTTAATTTCATGTTAAAGGGAATTTATCTAGCTTTGATATGGGTAAGCAGATGCAATTTTGTGCTATCTTTACTTTTGAGTTGTCATTAATTTTAAGTCAGTCGGGGTCAGAGAGGGTGGGGCCTCCGGATGAGGTGCCGACGGAGCCCGACGGCATGGTTAAAGTCTAGGGACTTTTGATATTCGGGGTGTTTGCTTTTTTGGTTTTTCTATCTTTGTAACCCTGCCATGTATTAAGATAAATAACATCTCATTTGGGTGGTTGTTATTTATGTGGCATCATTTTGGACTCATACAAACAGTTTAAGCTATGATGTTAATTGAAGGTAAACAAATTCGATGCCATAAAATTGTGTAGCTTTGTAACATTAAAATTCTCTTTCCACCTTATATGACACTTGTGGCACACTGTATATGCACATACAAGGTGCATATTTGTCTTCCTTACATTTTTAGCTTTACAACAATATATAGTTTATAGCTATCTCAAACAAATGATGACTTACTCTCTCATTTAAGTGGAAAAAGTTAATATTGGTAGTTCACGCATGTAACACACTTGCTCCCAACTTATGGTGCAGGACCTTATAGCATTGGTCATGTTGACAGCTTAATTTGCATAAAAATTTAAAATGGCCGCCGATTGAAATGTATGCAAATCAATGTCAACTATGGCATAATACCTTAATTGATGGGGTCTAGTTGTGTTCTCTGACCCTTAAAAACGTAGTATTAGACACAAG